>JXSR01S025603.1:95159-106912 GCA_000969725.1 Ophiothrix spiculata
CATTTATATAGAACGTGATCAATGTTGAATAAATACGAATACATTTTGCTTCTGGAAAGCGGCATTTTTCAAAAGCGGTTAGCACTAGACCATTTTCATAACTTTCCCGAAGCTGTAGTTGTGTGAGCACCAGGGATGAGTTGTGGATCTTTACTTATCACTGTCCCACTAATCACGTGAGGATGTCTTAACTCAAAAGCATCTTCCATAACATAACATGACATTCAATTCATACCTTTTGACCCTCGGGCATTTTCATTTCTATAATTAAACATTCAACATCAAAAAAACATCCCGATAGATAGTAAACCCACCCTAGTTTTTATGTAATACTAAAATACACACATATATATCTTTAAGTCTTAGTGTTACTTTTGATCTAATGCGTCTTCGTGTTTAGTATTCTAACAAATGACTGTAATAATTTATAAATTGCTGTGAAATTTGATGATAATTCGAATCAAGTGTCTTTCATTGTCTATAATTGAAGGCCCGGGAACGAAAAATATATTTTTTTACAGTTTTTAGCAGTTTAAGATATTGCAAAAAATAGTTAAAGAGATAATAATATACTTTTAATGACTCTTACAATGACCTGTGTCACTTTGACAAAAAGTAACAGCAGTAATCGATAAACGGGAAAAACTGTGTAATAAAAGTAATTACGCGCTCAATAATAGAAATGAATTCACAGCAAGAACGATATCAATACAATTTAATTTACACGATTCAAGTTTTTGATCACAAACGGAGATAAGCATAGATAAAACCTAAAATAGAATTCCTTCACTCTATGAGTTTTTATATGACAGTTGGCTTACGCACGCGTCATAAAAGTGTGCAGAGTTGAATCACCGAAATCCAGCCATCACTACTCAACGGGGATGATGGTCAAACTAGCATGACATGTTCTTATATGGTAGATATATGATTAATAGAGGCATCTTGCCTGTAGACAGCTAATGGAAAAGCGGCGGGGTATTACTAATAACGTATATCAATAGCCTAAATCTATATATATGGAACACTGTCACTAGTCATAAGATCACTGTTAGTTCATTCCGCCAATGGCCAAAAGGATGATAGATAACATCGTTGGAGGCGTGCTCGTTCCAACCGTTCACTCAATGCAATTGTTGCGATAGATGTAATCTACTCACTCAGTATCTTTACCCATTGGTTACTAAGTGCCTGAGTGATTTAGAGACGCAATGCTATTTGCTATGCAGGTGCTTTTTCAATGCACTTCTTCTTATATATTTGTATATCATTATGGGACGTATAATGTTGTCCTCACAATGTAAATGACCTTCATTAGGAAAGGTTACACCATAGTGCAACGGAGATGGAGATTACTGTCTGCTCTAGATTGGAATTACAATCAAATGTTGCGAGGTTACGTTAGATGTGTCGTCTGCTGCAGAAAAAAGACATTGGATCACATATTCCTATGCTCACAATATATCTAATGCTGCGAACAATTAATGCATTTTTTACTTGGTGATTCATCATTCCTTTGTTTTTTGAACGTCAGCTATGTGAAGTAACATACTTTGTTTTGTTTTAAACATAACACAATACTACTGCCATATCATTGATCCAGCACGCTATGACAATGACTTCAATAACTGTAGTACCTGACTCAATAGGAAATGAAAGTTATGGGTTTGTCGGAACTGAAGTGGATTATATCAATACAACTGAAGTATTTGAAGGCCAGCTTGATTCCAAAACGTCAAGCATCGTTCTTATGTTGGTCAAGTTGATAACATTGACTCCGATAATATTTACAGGGATTATTGGCAATATTTTAGTAATTGTTGCTGTATTCCGATATAAGAACCTAAGAATTGTAGCAAACTATTTCATAGTGTCTTTAGCCGTAGCGGACCTCTCTGTATGTTGTATCGTAATGCCTTTAGGACTGTATCTTGAAGTTATGGAAGGCTCGTGGTACCTTGGTGGAATTTTATGCGATATCTGGGTATCCATGGATGTCACGTCTTCGATATGGAACCTTTGTGTCATATCATTAGACCGGTTTTTAGCCATTACAAGGCCAATTCAGTATGCTTTAAAACGAACACCGTTGATGTCTTTTCTAGCTGTTGTGTCAGCGTGGGGACTATCCTTTCTTATTTCTATACCTGCATTGTTGTTTGTTGGTGGATATGACATGGAAGAGGACTTTATCCTTCCTAATATGTCTTTAATTAATTCTACAATTGTGAAGGAATCTTCAAAATGCCAGCTGAATGTAAGTCCAATTTTTCAAGTGTTATCTTCAATAGTGTCCTTTTACATACCATGCTTTATACTTCTTTTAACCTACTACAAAATTTTTCAGTCGGTGCAAAATCTGGGACTCAAGGGATCAAAGGGAAAGAAAAGAACACGAATGCCACTTTCTTCAAATACTAATATCGACAATGGTGAAACACCTAGTACTATGACCCCTCTTAAAGAGGTGGAACACAATGGAAAATCACCGATGTTCAAGAAGAAACAAGACAAAAACAAAACACAAACAACGGAATTACAAAGACATATTGAACAAAAGAGAGCAGAGGCGGAAAAGTCTGGATCTGGTCGACATAAAAAGATTTCGGTTGCCCGTGAACGGAAGGCCACAACAGTGCTAGCTATTGTAGTTACCGTGTTTATATGTTGCTGGTTGCCGTTTTTCATTACAAATGTCGTTATTGGTTTGTGTAGCACACATTGTACTGTTTCACATACAGCATTTGCAACAGTAACTTGGCTTGGTTGGGTTAACTCAGCATTAAATCCTGTTATATACACCATTTTCAATCGCGAATTCCGGAAAGCTTTTGGCAATATAATATGCTGCTGTCGAGAACATCCCGCAAGACGACACTATCTATCAACCGTCGGTACGAACTATTAATTTTACATTATTTCTTTTGTGACCAGAATATGTGGCAACAATTTTGTTGAATTTATGTCGTCGAAATGAGAGATATGTTTTTCATTATCAGTATGAAATGATGCATTTTTATTATATTAATGGAGCATCTTGAACTATATAAAGAATGAAAATTAATGATGTATGTAAAAAACGTGAAAACAAAATGTTTAAGTTCTATCTATTGTTCCCAATTTCCAATGGCAATATTTAACTGATTTGTTTCTGTTAATTTTCGCTCAGATCTAATACTGCACGCTGTATTATTAAGCACATATTTAATTGCATTACACAAATATAACATGGAAATCAATTGTTTGACAGGATCGTCTACAGGCAATCTCAATACATGCTCAAATTACCTGCGCGTTATTTCTTAATCCTCAATTATATCCGATTACATTTAATTCAAACTGCAATTTTCCTTTAACAAATAAAGTTAAAAAATATAAAATAAAAACCAATTAAGATTCTGTGTTGCACTTGAGCTTTTATTATCAACAAAGTAATAAATTAAGCGTAATCCCCTTAGAACGTTCCACATGTCTCCTCACATAAATGTCAATCAACTTTAGATCCATATGCTTGCAACTTATTGAATTTAAAATTTCCATTTAAATTTAATACCATACGGTTTGTATTGATTTTAATATTCCGCAAAGATAATAATAGCTTACAGCCTTTCAAAGAAGATGTGATTGGCAATACGCATTATAGCTCTACGTGTGAATTGTTTTCTTTTAATCTAAGATAGTAAAATTAGATCCAACTCAAAAGAAATATTGAAATATCTTATCTTTATTGTACTTTATAAAACATACAGGCATCCAGGCATCTCTAAATGAAGATTTTACTGATAAGTCTCCTACTTAACGACATTTGAAGCTATTTCAAGCTTCAAATAGCAAATGTGTTTGGTTGATTAATCATGCATAATAACACCTCGATGGATATGTTACTGTGAAAGACAAACTCATTTATTTTAAGATACATTACCTAGCTATATTACTGCAAGCCATGCTAATGATATATTTACCTGTCTGAAATGCAGTTTGGATTATATTGTGTTAAAAAATGTCAAGCATGAACCAAAATTGAGAATATGAGTTACGATGAGTGTGTAATTATATATGGATAAGAATATGAGTTGTGTACGACTGATACATATGATTTTTACCTTGTCAATCCTTTAACTAGATTATCATTATAATATAGCATATTGTCGACTTATATACATATACACATTTGCCTCCATATTGCAATTATCCAAAGTAGATTTAGAAATGGAAGATCCATAGCTTTATCTTTTTAGATGTCTGAAAGAGTACAGTTATATAACACAACATGGATTGCAAAAGTTGTATTAAGATTGAGTGATTTTGTATATAATGTATGAAAGACGTTACGATATTACAGTGAAGAGTAAACAAATATTTTGGTGTATAAGATAATAAAAAAATCAAATAACATCAAAGTTATAAAATAAGCTTAATGCCTATTATATACTTACAAGACGCAGCTATCATCTGGTTTGGTTTTACACGCCACGAAGACGTTAACTAGACGCTAGCAAGTTAAACATTTTCAACGTTAGCGTCTATCTATACGCTAGCTGCGTCTTGGAAGTATATAATGCGCATAATGCTTGCGTGAATATGATTGTGTGTATATATCGAGCTTGTGTGCAAAAGATAAGTTTGTTCGCTTGTTAGCGCAGTAAATGAGGGGTAAATGTTGGTGATAGTGTACAAGTGAGAGAGTACTGTGCAAGATGAGGGTAAGTTAGTGAATATTATTGTGATCATAAGCGTGTGTATGGATGCTGGCTAGAAGAGTTATTTGTGAATATTTACAATCCAATTAATTTCAAAGTAAATGAACAAAATAAATCAAATATTTGTAATAGCATATTCCAGCATATTCCCTAATGCATATGCGATCGGAAGCTTAATGTGAGATATATAAGACATGTAAACGGTGTGGAGGATGCGAGAATCGAGTCTTGTGTGTGTTTTAATTGAATGCTATTTAATGTAAGAAGTCTTGTTAATATCCGAGGTATGCATGTAGAGCGACGTGGTGGTAGATAGAAATGTTATAGAAGCAACTATTATTCATTTTAAATAATGTATCAAAAACAGTAAACTTACATTATGCTCCTATAAATGTATAAAAAATGGTGTTTAGAATTACCATAGGGCATGTGTGAATTATATATTTTGAGATTCTGTTGGTTGAAATTCGTGTTCTAAAAATGTTGCAATCTTTCAAATGATATATACTCTATTTTTAAGTAGACAATCAGAGCAGATATCTAAATGCTGTTTCTTCATATACAAATAAATTTGAATATACAAAGTACATATAGTGTTATAATTGTGTCATGTGTTTTAACCAAAATCAATTACGATATGCTCATCATATATTTTAAAAGTCAAGGCTGGATGCAAAACAGACTATATTGAAACTAGTTTTACTTTTGCCGTATTTGTTGGGCAAATTTGGGGCGCTCGGCAAAAGTTGAGATAAGTCGTGATTTAAAAAAACAAAAATAGTTTATTAAGTACTTGAATTCTTCATATTCTCAGCTTCAAAATAATATATAATTTGTCATACTTCCCATCCCTCTTTTCCAAAAAAAGATTAAATTATTCGACCATGTGAGAAGATTTAGAAAATAAAGAATTATCAAAATCGACCTTAAAGTACAAGTATAAGCACTATGCGCCATTGAGCATAGTAATTAATCTGCCTATAAAGAGAAACAGGTTTTCAGAGAAAACAATTACATTCATTTTTTTTGGTCACGCAATAAACTTGAAACTTGATGCAAATAATGCACATAATGTTAACACTATATGAGGGGTGCTCTGGCAAAATGCGAGGAAAGTCGCAAATTTCAAAACTGAGTTTATCCCATATTTCAAGTCTCAATAATCTCAGCTTTTGAATGATATATAATATATCACACTTTCTTTCTCCATTCTTAATTGAGTGATCGAAATCCAAAGCAGTCTACTGAATATATTGCAATAAAAATTACTTGCAAGTCAATTTCAAAGATACTGAATACTACAGTGTATAATAGCAATATGCAATCAATTAATCGTAATTAATTGCACTTCCTGGCATATCTGACCTTCGGAACATTGGCTATAGGTAAACATTCATGCACGGATGTTTTTTATGTCAAAAAACGAAATTTGACTTTTTCATTCTATGTTTACTTTAGATGCCATTTATTCAAAATGTACATTTGCGACTTTCCTCTCATTTTGCCAGAGCAACTCACATATACAATAGTTCATGTGAATTTACACTTATTCTTTAAACATCTTCACAATCTGCATACCGTTTTAAAAAGTTGAAAATAATGTGATTACTGACCCAGACCTACCTTAGTTCAAGATGTACAGAACGCTTAGAATTATTTGATAAAAACCGATAAAATTAACATTTAATTAAGTAATAATATATGTTGCCCAAATTTTATATAATTATAGTTAGAAGAATATCCATAGATGTGATTCAATCAAAAACAAAACTTGAATATTTTAATCATGTTTCACTTCAGTACCTTTCATTTTACCAGACCACTCTCATATGCATTTATGCAAGTGTTAGGAATACTAAATAAAACTCAATTGTGAATCTCATTTTCTTACAATATATTTAATTACATATATGCCTTTGCCAATTAAAATTTAAGTTAACCAAACTATTACTGACGAAGCTCTCACATTTAGACGACAAACTGTTCTACATATTTACAAATATGCAAACAATGTATGAAAAATATGTACACCAAGCAGATATTTTGTAAATGAATCTCCGTTTCTCTTTTTAGTCTCAATTCGACACAGAAAAATACTGCTACTTAGAATTTAATTGTCTTATTCTAAGAGGTAATGTGTCAAAATGTCAAAATAAAAAATAATTAAATCTAAACGTCTAGATAGGTTTTAGGAATGATAAAGACGTTTTTTTCATCTTTAAATAGTCGCATGTTACGGTTAGCTGACTGTCAAGCAGATTGCTAGCACGTTCGCTAAGGGGAATTCAAAGATGTTATCCGGCATCTCGTTTGCCATTTCAAGTTAAGTCTGTCGCTTTCAGATATTATTCGAATCAGAACAACATACTCATTTAGGTTCAACTTTTTACTGAAATTATTTATTTGAAAGAAAATTCAATGCATTTTAAGACATCAAGAGCACTTTTATAATCAGGACTAAAGATACGGTAGCAGTTTTTCTTTAAAAACATTTCGACATGATAATTTTGGGTAATTTTTTGTATTCTAATATTCACAGACTTCAATGAACGTTTGCGATTTAAATAACCGCAGCAAATGTAATGATATTATCGTTTTGACTTTTTATAACCTTAAAATAAATATAGTAAAATTATACAACTATTATCAAAACGGACAATAATGGTTATGACTATAGAGCAAAAGCGATTTATAGGTTTATTGAACCAATTCTGTTTGAACAGACACTCAATGCAAATTTGACATTCATTAGTACTAAGTACAAACGCCCGTGTATTATCTGTTAGCGTGTGTTGTGGTCGCTCTTTTTTTTAAAGGTTATGCGAATCTTAAGACCACATTTCTGTACGTCAAAGGCTACTGCTTTAATGACAAACACTAATGTAACATGATTAGTATAAATTTGGGCAACAACACGTACCTGTGTTTATTCAATAACACATAAGGCAATATCACCTTATCACATATGTATCACGTTTTATCAGCTATTAGTTGTAAAATATTGGGGTCGAACATTTTTAGCTTGACATTTTTACACCTTATGTCGATATATATTGGCTCAATCTTACTGATTACGTTTTTATTACCTGTCGAAATGTGAACAATTTCAACAGCACACGTATATAATACAGATTACTATGTGTATTAACCGACACACTATAAATTTCGCAACGGATAAAGTAGTTGTTTGCAAATGGGAAAACCATTTGAAAAACTCTCATGATGCTGCATAATTTGAATAAGCATGTTTGCAGGGCTAATTTGATATAATTGTGCCATTAAATGGCCATTTGTGTCAAAATGTGTCGTAAGGTAAAGGGCTTGTTATGGACTTCGTCCTCGTTATACAAATTGTACCATGTATTTTTGGGACAATTATGTGTTAGTATACTAACATATAGTTGTGCAAAAAAGTATGTGCTTGTAGTTTTTGGACATTATGTGTTAGTGTAATATAAATAGCCAAACAATTGTCTTAATTTAAGTTTTAGGAACCCTTTTCCCAAAGACCAATGGCACCTATGGCTGGTTGTTTTATTAGATATGTATTTTTAAATCGGCACTGTATGTACAGACAGTTCAACCAATTGTTCACAACTACATCATCTGTTGCAAAAATTAGAGTGTAGATATGGGTTCAATCTATCCAATTTTATACGATAATCAGTTGCTACAGCCTACCCAAAAATGAATCATTTTAAACATATTTTATCGTCTTCATTATTTGTATTCAACATTATTGTAGCTTCATCAGTCTGCTTTAGATTTCTTACAACATATTTGAAGACACATATATACCTTTTAATCTTTAATCTTTATTTTCAGAAAAACTGAACAAATAAAAATACACAAAAAATACAAAACAAAAACAAAAAGGTAATACGGAGGAGAAGACAGGAGGGCCAATAAGGCTTAAAGTTGTCAACGCATAGCAAAACCAATGGTTGATTTTCTTACCTATAAATCAAAAGCAATGGAATCAATCCTTTGCGTGTCGCAATACAGAGGTCTCCTGGATAGTACAAATATATATGTAATAAGTGACCTTGGATAGTATATATACTGGAACTACTGGAGACGTTTTCTGAAAATCAGTGACCTTTATCTAAAAATACCAATGCGTGCACACATCCGCTCGAAAGTATTTCCGCATAAAAACTTTATTCAGTCATATCTCAAAACGCGTTTATCCGATTTTCATCATTTGTTGACTGAATCTATATTGTATAATTATTATCGAACTAACTGATCTAAAATTGCACTCATTGCATTTGAAAAATAAAGCGGGTAATGCACATTACTGCTTTCGTCTGCACATTAAAAATTTGGTTTATATACATTTCTGCGCATTTGTTTTAACACTTTCATCCTGAAAGTATATTATCCATTTTCAAAGTAATAATGAAGTCATGAAAAAATGATAAGTTTTATATTAATAAGATTTGTACTTGTGGTGTATTTGTATATGGCCCATGAAACCATGGCAATGGAATATTAAATATTATAAAAACATCGATTTGTTCATATTGAATGGATACGCTACATTATACTAGTTTGAATCTTTGATGATTTAAGGTCGTGTATTTATTATAAAAAATGAGGTTTCTGAACGTTTTTGATTATGCGGAAATACTTTCTAGATGGGGTTTAGCTGTCCCCCAAGAAAGGTACCGGACTACTGAGATACAAATCAATGTTTGCAACGATAATGAAATCAGCTGAGTATACAAGACGTTTAGACTAGTCTACGAAAACACCTCACCTCTGTTATTACATCGTCTCTCCATTCAAAAGATAACGTCGGAAAACTTGAAAGAGTAACAAGCATAACATGTCCTTATTTTATTCGTAAATTGTAATTGTAAAAATAATTAGACTTAGTGAATTTATAATAAATCTAGTATTTTCAAATGCGTTTCTACCATGGTATGCTGTTACAAACCACAAGAATACATACATTTCTACCGTTTAAGTAAAATCATACACAGGTGGTGATCGACTGCATAACATTTAACTTTTAGAAATTATGTACCGTCGATATTAGATTGTGAGGCTTTCTACTGGATTTTACTTCTTATAAATTGATTAGCACATTACATTTGTGATATAAAATCAAGTGACCAATATCCCACTGACAATATTTTGCGGTGAACATCAAACTGCTTAAATATGATATCACTAGATTTGAGAAAAAATATTTAAAGGATACCGAAATCTTATAATTTAATATAACTAAAGAAGTGCAGTATATAAAATCTAATTTTAACCCCAGGATCGCTAAAAAAATGTTTTTTATAAGTCAGACACAGTGTTATTCAGGTTTTTACTGAAATAAATGGTATTTTTCCAAGAAAGTATAGAGTCAGAAATAATAACATCGTAATCGTATTAAAACGTCTAGATAAATATCACTGAACGTTTTCCTAAAATTAATGCATCATGGTTAACTGATTGCAGACATGTTAGATGGGATATTGAAAGATTTAATTTTGCTGCCATTTTAAGTTAAGTCAGACGACTTCAGAATTATTAGACTCTTGTAAAAAAAGTATTGAGGATCGGTTGAGGCACAGCGTATGTTGTGGTTATCACATTGAAAAAGAGTTAAATACTATTGAAAACTGCAATTGTATAATTTACAAATGTGTATCAGTACTAATATAATATTTTCCCAGAAGAATACAATAATGTCGCACTGTGTATCTTTTTATTTTGCAGACTAACTACTCCACAGAGGCAAATGAAATGATAATGTTGCAATACTTAATGCGTTTTATAACCTACCAATACATATGTAAAGATATATAACTGTTATCAAAACTAATAATTCAGGGTTCCGCGTATAAAGCAAAAGGATTTATGGGTTTATAGAACCAATTGAGTTCGAAGAGATACTCAAAGTAAACTTGGCATATATATACAGGCTAGGCGGCAATTATTATCTTTTGTATGTGTACGTACCTTACTGGTGTGCTAGTAACAATTGTTTTATTTTCAATATATAGGATCTAGCAGTTTACTTGTACTTTGGCCCCTCTTTTGATATGCTACAAAGCTTTTAACAGTTTTATGAAAAGGCTGATATTCTAAATCAACAAAGGTATAAATGATTATAAAAATGCAACACCTGATGATGAAACAATTTGTATTAATTGTTCATACAAGTTATACAGTTTCCATTTTCGAAGAAGTCGTCATTTTTCATTTATATTAAACCCTTTAATCTATACATTGTGTCATCTATAAGTCTTAGTTGCCCAAGTAGTGGATAGCGGCGTAGTTCAACAAGATACCTATGATGAACAACGCCTGTTTCCGTTAAATATCATCCAAAATCCATTGCTCTATCGAATGGAATAATCCGTACAAATCTGATGTGTTGGTTGTCAGTTTGTTAATGACCGCATCTGTGTAACACGGAAATTAGTTTTATACCATGATATTGTTTGGTTCATTATTTTTACTGGCATCATATTCTTTTGATTCATTGTATCTTTAATCAACAATTCCATTTATCTTTTATGAAAATTATGCACATTTCTAAACAAAATACTAAAATTAAAAAAATTACCTTCGTGTGTGCGAGAAAAAAACCCACATGTAGGGATTATTTTATCAGTATTTTGCCTGTTATATTCAACACCATAGCTTCATCGATATGTTTTCGGGGTTTTTTTTTTCTTTGAAAACAAAAGATGTTTTAATAAGCTATGTTGGTATCGTTGAAATGTCTCAATCCCTTAATTCCATTCTTTGGAGTCGTCATCAATGTCAGAAAACGTTGAATGCCATTGATAATGGTTTTAAAAAATGATGCATGATATTAAGAACGATAAACTTATTCTATCCAAACCAAAAAAACATGTTATTCCAAACATATATTAGAACATACAGTATAGCCGATGATAGATAAATTTCGCCACGAAAAACACTTGCATGGTTATTTGCAATATTTACCAACTTGTTTGAGCTACTTGGTTAAATCTAAAAAGCAGAATTAAAACCTGTTTTTAATTCAAAAACACTTTTGCGACTTTGAATAAAAAAAGTATT
>JXSR01S025603.1:110075-123746 GCA_000969725.1 Ophiothrix spiculata
TACTGAATAAAAGTGTTGCCTAATGTTTCCATTCTAAATAAGTCATTATATTTTTTAAAAACATAAACTTTTCCACTTTATAGGGTATGATGAATTGATTTAATTAACTGATTGAATATTTTGATAAATGCGCATAATATGCAATTAAAATATGAAGTCCTCCACATAATGCTATACAATATGATATAGGCTTTATTTAAAAAACAGTACTGGAAATGATTTCAAATTAAAATTCCTCTCTATAACAATTTATTTTCCTTGATCAAATCGTGCAATTATTAAAGCCTTTTCGTTTTGTTACGTCGAGTTTATTAATACCAGCAATGATGTGACATTTCTACAAATTACTTCTATTTTTAGAAAACAGTTTCCACGTGGAAAACGAAATAACTCTTTCTCTTATGTACAGAAAAACTTCGTGTTATTCAGGCTCACAGCATGATTATGCATCTAAAGCACAACGTATGAACGTACATGAAACTATTAAGCACATCTTCATTGCATTTCTGAAATGAAATATTTTGCATCTTTCCAAAATACAATTATTATTCTTAAAAAGTGTAAAAAGCATGAGCAAGTATACCTCTCAATATATCTCTCTACAATGGAAAGACTTACTTTTAAGTCTTAAAGATTGTTATTAGTGATGAACCTTTTCAGAGACTTAAATATTTAAGACTCGAATATAATATTTATTTTAAATTAGTCTTTTCGACTTAGAAATACACCTAATAATGATTCAAAATGTGTTATTAATTCCAAAAGGTTTTATGTTTAATCCAAAAAGTCAGCAATAGTCTTTTCAAAGTTTTGTTACTGAAATTTAGAGAGAGGAATAATAAATTTGGCGTATTTATTTATAGTTCCTTTTGAATGAAAAAACTTTTAATAATTATAATGCTTGATTTATAACAAACTTGGTTGAGATTTAAAATTTTAAATCTCTGGAAAATCTATAAGACATAAAAGTAAATCTTCCTATTTTAGAGAGTACTGAATCAATCATAGAGGAAAGCAATGTATTCCAAGAAACAGAACTCCTTTAACCATCGTCTTCCTAAGGTCCCCCCCCCCTAACGGATGATCGCCGATTGCACCAAAACGCAAAATAAAGCGACCCTGAGCATTTGGGTAATTGTTTTTACATCCTTTGCGGTCATAAGGTGGGGTTATGGTAGACCCTACCCTAACTATAGTATCATACAATATAACTTTCGGGTGTCACAAGTTCAAAATCATAGGGGGGGGGGGATGGTATCCAACCCCCCCTTTACGAACGTGTTATAGAAAAAGGCTTAGAAAGACGATGGTTAACACATAAAATTTAGTAAAGAAAAATGATATGCAGGATAAATGTCTCAACATGTCCTTATAACATGTTTCTTCCATTTGGTCCTTGCATTTTAGCGTTTTATACTCGAAATTCCATTTAAATCATGTTAATACATTGAAAAAACGAATCAAGAAATGAAGGCTAGTTGTGGCGTAATCTATATCTATAAATTAATATGTTTTGCATTATAAAGGTAACCCATTGTTTACATTTTCTCATGTATTCTTGACGCCAAACATTAAACACAAAAAAGTCTTAGTTTTGGGTCAGCGTTGCATATACATGCTGCGCAACTGAAAGTAACATTAGATGTCGAAACAATCTTCCCGGCCAAGCTTAAACTTGAAAATTTGGCCAGGTGTGGGTTTTGTCAAATATTCATCCAAAAATGTCAAACTGGCAGTCGAAAACAATATGGAAAACACTGAATTAACGATTGATTTGTAAAATAAAATTTGGCTCAGAAAATGGATCCCATCCCAAAAAATACGTTTTCTGATAATAAGTGATCTTGATATATTAATACCAATGGGTTTAGCTGTCCCCAGAGCAAGGTACATAGCTAAGGGGATGCAAATCAATGCTTGCAACGATAATGACATCAGCTGAGTATACAAGACGTTCAGAATAGTCTACGAAAACACCTCACCTCTGTTATTGCATCGTCTCTTGATTAAAAAGATAACGTCGGAAAACCTGAAAGAGTAATAACCCCTACATGTCCTTATTATTATTATCTTATTATATTATCCATATTATTTATAATTGTAAATTAATTGAACTTTTCAAGTGTGAATTGATAATTAATCTAGTATTTTCAAATCATTTTCCTCAATGGTATACTGCTGCAAACTACAAAAATATACACTTCTAGCAGAGAAATAATAATTAATTTTGTAAAAATTAAAAAAGGGTTGATCGACTGCATAGCATATACCACTTGCATTGTCAATTTGTTTGACATGTGTTAGCTATCACATTTAATGTGACCTAAGTGGATAACTCTATATCACATGATATTCTTATGAAATCGTATCTTTATATGAAAACATGCTACGGGAAGTTAATTATGTTACACTGAGAAGTACTTCTTAGAAAGTGACATTTTCTGGTTAATTGATCATAAGTTTGACAGCTCAAACAATCACTTTGATTGTCTCATAGATTTAACCGTATTGCCTTTTTAAGTCAATGCTAGCTCTATCAACCATTATTTAAATCCAAATATATTATTTTGGGTTATTTCAGTAAAAATCCTGCATTGTGCTAATCATTTCAATAGAGATTAACGCCAGTGGAGAGTCTCACAGATCTAAAAACTTAAATGCATCATTTTTGAAAGTTAGTGTAATTTAAAATTAGCTACAACTTTTAGCAATCAAGTACCACCGTTATTAGATTATGGGGCTTTCTACTGGCTTTTACGTCTTAAATTGATTAGCATATTACATTTGTCAAATAAAATTTTGTGACCAATATCTCACTGACAATATTTTGCGGTGAACATCAAACGGTTTAGATAATCAACAGATTTGAGAAAAAATATGTAAAGCATACCGAAATCTTATAATTCAATATAACTAAAGAAGTGCAGTATATAAAATCAAATTTCAACACCGGACCGCTAGAAATGTTGTTATTAATAAATCAGACACTGAGATATTCAGTTTTTTACTGAAATAAATGGTATTTTTCCAAGAAAGTATAGAGTCAGAAATGTTTGAACTTATAACATCGTAATCATATTAAAACGTCTAGATAAATATCACTGAAAGTTTTTCTAAAATTAATGCATTATGGTTAACTGATTGCATACATGTTAGATGGGAGATTGAAAGATTTAATTTTGATGTCCTTTTAAGTTAAGTCAGACGACATCAGAATTATTTGACTCTTGTAAAACTATATTGAGGATCGGTTGAGGCAAAGCGTATGTTGTGGTTACCACATTGAAAAAGAGGTAAATACTATTGGAAACTGCAATTGTATAATTTACAATTGTTGTATTTTTCCTGAAGAATACAATTATGTCGCACTATGTATCTTTTTATTTTGCAGACTATTAAACTACTCCACAGAGGCAAATGAAATGATAGTGTTGCAATATTAAACGCGTTTTATAACCTACCAATAAATATATAAAGATATATAACTGTTATCAAAACTAATAATTCAGGGTTTCGCATATTATAAAGCAAACCGGTTTATGGGTTTATAGAGCCAATTGAGTTCGAAGAGATACTCAAAGTAAACTTGGCATGTATATACAGGCTAGGCGGCAATTATTATCTTTTGTATGTGTACGTTCCTTAGTGGTGTATTATTAACAATTATACCATGATATTGTTTAGTCCATTATTTTTACTGGCATCGTATTCTTTTGATTCATCGTATATTTAATCAACTATTCCACCAATTAGTCACCGTTAATGTTTCACCACCGGTATGGTAAATGCAACTATTTTTTGTAATCAGCCGTATAGATACCAACCTATGGATAAAAAAAATGTATTTTTTTAGGGTAAAGTGACAACTATCACAAACTAAAATTGCAGGGTGTCCAAATAAACATTGTGCATGGAAATGGCGCTGATTTTCTCAGAAGTTACACATATTGGCTAATCTAAAATTACAATATTCCAATGCCCGTAGTTTTTGTTCATCATCGCTGAAAATATGAAGAAAATCAATTTGAGCAAACCAGAGATATCGTTGATTTTGCAGCGTTTGCACAATGAGAATCATATGGTTAAGCTTGTAATCAGAGGGTATGAAACAGGTCTACGGGGGAACAAGTGAAAAACGGACAATAATGAATAGAACCAAAATAACCCAAATCTAAAGCAACACATAGACCAAAAACAAATATCATGTGATTAATTTATAACCTTATGGTTTAATATTAAGACACAGCATAATTGTATAGATTTTAGAATATTTAGAAGTAATGAGAGCAGCCCGATTTATTCAAAGATTTTTTATTAGAAGCATTTCTTAAACTTTTTTCATTTTTTTCAATTAACACTAACCCTGTGATGGATTCACTGCTTTTGATCTGAAATAAGACATTAGACAACTAACTATCTATTCAATTTATGTGGTGCAATTATATAAAAATATTATTGTAATTTAATCTGTTACAGTTTTCAATTTCCAAAAGAAGAAAAACGTCCCCCAGCTTTGTCATTGCATGTAAACAAAATATACGAAACATTGAGTAATTTGCCAATAAACCTAATTTTAAATACTTCGTGTCTATTTTCGAATAGAAAAAACCCCATATGTTTATAATATAGAGAAAACGAAAAAAAAAATCCAAAGTAGCTTCATATTTATTACCTTTTACAGAAAATTGGCGAAACGTATGCGTTGACTTTGTCACTGTAAACTTTCCAACCGTTGTTAAACCGTTGTTAAAGACCCTTCCGATGTTTTTGTGAACATGATTAACCATAAGATTCCGATTGTGCAGAACGAAAATGATACACACATATAAAATCTATGATATCTCTGGTTTGCATCGATTTTTTTTTAATTGTCAGCGATGATGAACAAAACTATGCGCTTTAGAATGATTAAATTTTCAGATAGCTGGTTTGCCAAACTTCTGAGAAAATCACTACCGTTTCCATGCACGATGTATATTGGGACACCCTGTATACAATATAATAACAATCGTGTATCATTTATGGAAATTATGCACATTTCTAAACAAAATACTAAAATAACAAAATGTACCTTCATGTGTGCGAAAAAACCCAAATGTAGTATGTTTTATTTTTATTTTTTTTTGCAAGCAAATGACGTTTTAATAAGCTATGTGGTATCGTTGTTTCAATCCATTTAGGCCATTCTTTGGAGACGTCATAAATGTCACAAAACGTTGAATGCAATTGATAATGGATTTAAATAGAATTTTGCATAATATTAAAAACGATAAACTGATTCTGGGCATTTTCACGGTAACGGAAGGACAATCACAGAATTTTTCTGTATTTCAAACACATACATTGCCAAAATTGAATTGGATAAAATAAAACTCCACATTCAGTTGAGTATACCTGAAAGCATTCATATTCAACAGGAATTTGTTCATAAAAATTCCTCTGTCGCAAAATATGCATATTAATGAGATCGGTCACGGAAGGACAACAAAACGGACATGGTTTTTCACTTTAAGTACATTTTTGAAATTTTTTATAAAAGTTATGAAGAAATTTTATTTCAAAGTTACTGAATGCATTGCCTGGTGTTTCTGCAATAGTTTGACACATTCCACATCAAAATATTCCCTACGGTTATGTTTTAACAATGCGAAATGCGAAGGGATCATGGTCACGGAAGGACGGTAACGGAAGGACAATTTGTCCGCTGATTTTTGGGTGCATTGAACCGTATAGCCTGGTCAGGATTAACCAAAAATACAGCCTCATGTGCAAATTTGATCCTTATTTAAGCCATTTAGATCAATAACACCCAAGTAAACAACCAAGAATGGGTTGAAAAAAATAGATAAAAATTACTACTTTTCATTATGAAAATCAAGAAATTTGACCAAAAATTAGGTTTTTTAAAGATATTTCATAGACATCTTTGTTCAGTCTTTTCAAAATTAGATTCATTTTAAAGAGCTTCAAAATAACTTTCTTTTGATACCAAATATATGGTGGTAGCATTTTTCATTGAATAGTTACATCATGTTTTCAATATTTTTCTCATGTCCACTTTTTCGTGAAAATGCCCTTCTATCAAATTTGCTGCCTCATATCGAAAGTTATGGTATGAACATGTCCAAGTTCAAGTAAAAAGCATGCAACGTTTTGTGACGTTTGTGACATATCGAAAAAAAAATATTATGCAAACACGTTTAAACATATACAACAGGCTAAAGAAAAACTTAACATTTGTTAATATGTGCCTCGGAAACTAAATATACACGAGTATTATATTTGATTTACCCTTTGAAAAAAAAATAACGCAGCAAAATGATGAATATATTGGTTCATACATATTGCTTATAGTAGCATATCCGATGCATACAACTGGTATTTATCAGATAAGCTACCCTCTTGAAATCGCTGCAATGTGCAAATATGTTTAAAACGATCCAATATACATAGTAAAGATATACAATTGTATGCTTAACAGTTGACGGTCCCTTATGTAAAACTATTTTATAGGTTTATGGAACCAATAGAGTTTACACTCAATGTAATCTTGACATTCAATAACACTATATACAAGCGGTAAATGTTATCTTTATAGTGCATAGAGTAGTGAGGTACACTATAAGCTTGGTCAATTTGAATGTTTTTAATAAATAGAACGTGACAGTTAAGTTGTACTTTAAGTTCTTTCTTTGATAGGTTAGCCGAGTCCATACTCTATGCATCATTACAGGCTTCAATGGTAAATGTTCCTGATTAAGATTGTCACTGGTAGTATTTTATGTAAAATGAGACATGAGGACTTTTCCCTCACGCCTTACCTCCGATTTCATTTGTGTACAGTTTGACATGAATAGATTTGATAATTAAACATAGTGCAATTGGCAGACCCCATCACAATCTTACAATAATGCATATGTAAATCCAATCTTAGCTTCCGTTTTGTTTTAACTTTTGATGTTTTAAGTTTATACAGATTAATTACTGAAATAAAATTTTCTTAAAAGTAATATCGGACAATTTCAAATAAAAGAACTCTATAATCGTATAAGAACGTCTAGATAGATATCAAGAATGAGAGTCACCAATTCCTATAAATAGTAGCATTGTAGTACTAACTGATTGTCAGTCAGATATAGCTTACACGTTCGCTCGTTAACTCAAATATATAATCTCGCTGCCATTTCAAGGTAATGCCATCGCTTTTTGACAATATATAAATCCGAATGAGATACTTTGAGGGTAATTTCAGGGTAGACTGGGTAATATTCTTATTACATTAAATGACGTTATATGCTCCTCGAAACAGCAATAATTAGTTTTAAAAAGTTAAACTTCTTGAGTTTTTCTTTTACAACATGAATTTATTGTTTTTTATCATCTGTCACATCACATAGACTCCTGTTCTATATATTTAATTAAAGACGTATTTCGGTAATATCGCATTTAAAAATTAATACCCAGTCTTCGTGTCATTTGCCTTTGCACTTAAAAAAATAGTTCAAAGGTTTAACTATGCTCATTTTTTATAAAACTACTTCTTGTACCCCTATTTAATAATGTTTTGAGCGTATAGATATCTACGTGAAAAGCCTATTTTTACTTTCAGCGATATTTTAGTACAGTAATTGAATACCTGAAACTGCGCTATTTGCTAGTATAGATCTGAATATGATTTTTTCATCACAAAGTTCAATAGCACACCAAATAAATCTCTATGCTATGCGTTGTTTACGATATACTTTAGTACGTGATTTTGGCACATAGATCTTTATTTGACCAGAATCAATGTTTTATATTCAATTTCTAAGAGGGGAGCGTGGCCGGCCGGTTAGAGCACAGGACTCGTAATACATAGGTTTATGGGTTCGAGCTCCGGTGGAGGCACTGCTCATTGGACCATGTATCCTTTTTTCTTTGAAAAGAAACTTTACTCTTGATTACCCCATGGTTCGGAAGTCACGTTATGGTTAAACAGTTGTTCCCCTGTGTTGCATACAGTTCCTACCTGGTGAGTCTGTTACTTGGTAAATTTGAAGAACTAAATAAATTGTTGCTATACTTACATTTTCTCAGACACGATAAAACTATTAAATGGAATAGTATGTGATGCGACCGGCGAAATATTTACAAGTAGTTATATCTGTTGAATATACTACGTAAAGCCTATAGACATTCGGAAATGTCAAGATGTTTTGTATCTCTTTGTTCCACTTTCTACTGTGCAGTTTCTGATTTATAGAATAACGTAATACAGAGGAGCACCACTGCAAAGAAAAATGCAATGATATTATTGCGATATGTTTTATAACCTTCAAATAAACACGATAAAGAGTAAAACAAGTTATCGAAACTAACTGTTCGTGGTAACGAAAATAAAGCAAAACGATTTATAGGTTTATGGAACTAATCCAGTTTTATAGGATACTTTAAGCAAACTTGACATTTAATAATACATTGTACAAGCAGTAGTGTATTATCGTTAGTTTGTATACACTATAAACATGACCAGTTGGAGTGTGTTCAATAATATAATCGAAACTGACAGTTTCGATGTACTTCGAACTCTGTTTTTCAAGGTTAGACGACTACATACTTCAACATTCTTTGACAACTAGACAAGGCAACTGTTAAACACCAACCAAGCATACATATGCTGTTCCTGATTGATTTGGTAAACAACACAATTATTTCAGCTATTCTATTTTTATTTGTCGAACAATATATACAAGTCATCGCGTTTGTTTTTATGTAAACATGTATGTTTAAATTTGATGAAAATTGGACCACAAAGTAATGAGCATTTTTTGAAAATAGTGTTTTTTCAAAAGCTAATTGCATTTTGCTTGTTTTGAAGCTCTACGATTTTATCTCCCAACACATTTTAGCTCATAATGACGCACGAATAAAGCATTATTTGGCTTCGGTTTTTATTGTTGCTACATTTCTTTGCACAGGCGCTGTCTAATGATTATTTTAAGAACGGGTATAAAGACCACTACTGTTTTGGTAGGGGGCGGCTTCAAAACTCAACCGGCGGTTGGCTATTGTTTATTCTGGTTGAACCGCCCGGAACCGCCTAGTTTTGAAGCCGCGCCTAGGAAACAATAGAATGTATTGAAGTTAAACTCAGAGATAGCATTGAAAAGTAATGGTTTTGAAATTAGATCATTTTTAATGCAACATTCATTGGGGCCTCAATTTTCTAAGTTTCAAAACCGGTCGATAAACCTTAACAAATATTCTTATACAATACTCGTCAACCGTAAAGTGACAAAATTGACGAAACCAATATTGCAAATTACATTCAAATACATTTTCAAACTTTTATTTATGTTGTTACGGATTAACACTTGTCTTCCTGAGGGGGGGGGGGGGTACCACTCACCCCTAACGGATGCACCAAAGCGCAAAAAAAAAGAGCTACCCTGAGCATTTAGGTGATTATTTGTACATCCTTGCGGTCATTTTGATGAAAAAAATTGCGGGTACCATCTAAAATGGGGTTATGGTAGGCCGTCAAAGCTAGAGGGTAGGGGGTTGCAACCTCGATTTTTTTTAAATCCCCATTTTGAAAATATCTGCATGATATGGACTTGAAACTTACAGGACATGTTAAAATTGTCAGTTCCTTTCATTATTAGCAAAATCCCGGGGAAAATTGGACATTTGGAACTGTTATAATGATTTTGTGAAAAAGTGGCAGTTTTGCCAAGATTTTTTCGGTCCGGAAATACTTTGAGACGTCATAATTATGTAATGCCTCGACCAATTTTTATGATCTTGGTATCAATAGAAAGAAAAGGTCCTGTCTTAGAGAGTGAAATTCCATAGCCGTAAAGAGGCTGCTTCCTGGCTTGATCTGCAAACGACGCTTTTTAAGGGCGTGTACAGAGGTGCTTGATCTTGTAGCTATATCAAGCCCAGGTAATTAAATTCCTGCTAGATCAATCTTTCCAACTTGCTGCAACTGCCCCCGACTTGGGACGGGCGGTGGTGGATTGAGCGCTTTGGTCCCGGGAACCCTCTCTCTCCAGTGCAGCAGCTGTCTCGACATCTAGGAATCACTTAACAGTGGAAGTAGTTGTTCGATCCCCCATTTATTTCAGATCAGGATCTGTTGGTATTGGTGACTTAAGGTCTTGGGGTCACAGTAAGTTCTTCATCTTCAAGTGGGTTGGCAGGTGGTATGTATGGGCGGTTCACTAACTCCCAGCTTCCAAATTGCTTGTTGTTTCTTGCTAGCCACAAAGTGTAAGTTGCTCTGAGGGCTGTTCTTGCAACAGAGTCCAGTGCCTTTTTGATTTCTTTGTTTGTTAGGCCAAAGAACTTGAAGCAGGTTCGAAGGGTGTTGTTGGTGAATCCTCTTGAACCAACTTCTACAGGGAAATACTTAAGCTCCCATCCTGCATCTTGTCCTTCCTGGATCAAATCCTCATACTTCACTTTTTTCCTGAGGTTGGCCTGTGCAAAGTTCTCCTCTGCAGGTACTGTGAGTTCGATGATGATACCTTGCTTTTCAGATGGTGAGTAGATAGTGATGTCTGGTCTTCTTGATGTTGTCACTATCTCTGGAGGGAACATAGCAGGGTGTTTGTCTTCATCCCATACTACTAGCCAATCCTCACAGTCTTGTATAGTATCCTGTTGTTTGGTTGCAAGCCATGCTACGTTGTTGTACTTCTTGCCACTATCTGTTTTAAATGCAATGCCAGAAACCCTCTGCTTGTCTCCACTGTCTATTGCAGGGCATCTTGCTTTGATAATGGCTGGTGCTAACTGGTGCACTATCTCACGGAGTACCATATCATGCCTCCAGTTATATCGCCCTGATCTCAACGAGTACTGGCAGCAATTGAAGATATGTAGCATTGTGCAACAGTTGTAGCCGCAAAGAGAACACTGACCAAGTGGGTGTTTGTTCCATGTCTTCAAGTTGGCAGGTGACGGTAGCGTATCTTGGATTGCGTTGAGATAGAACTTTAGCATCTCTGGTGACCAGGAATAAAGAAGACTATTCCATCTAGTGTCCATCTGCATGGCTGTCTCCCATCCCAGAAATCGGCCTTGTTTTGCCATGCCATAGAGGGAGACAAGTAGATGTTCTTCTGATATTTCTTTTGTCAAAGATGATACAGAGCTCCTGTGTTCTCTGGTCAATGCGCTGTTGTCATTTGATAAAACCCAAACCTTGGCGTCCTGTTTGTCCTCTGCACAACTCATTGATAAACAGGTGTATTTCCCTATCGTTAAGTTCATTCACACCATTCCATTGCTTTTTTCCTCCTTGCCGTTGTGCTATGTGGTCATAGATGAACTGGGTGTCTTCATCCACTGAGTGTTTTAAGATGTGATATTTCACCAGTTGCATACACTTCAGATGTGTTGTAAGTACCAAGTAATTGGGTGTCCCAATTTTCAAATCACAGGGCCTCTCAGGAAGATGTGTTACAAAAATGCTCAGGAAGACGAGGGTTAAGTAATATTGTTCTTTTTAGTCGCAATATAAATGATTTTGCCAATAACAAAATGTATTAACAGAACAAACAAATAAACAAACAAAAATTTTAATCTTAGTTCAATATAGTTCTTAAAATACATCATTGAAAGTATTCATATAATTTTGAAGTAAATGTCACATTCTACAATAATTGTGTTATATATACTGATGTTGCAAAGGATACACTGTGCATAACATGGAAGAATAAGAACCACAACCTAAACATTCAAAGCATGAAATATATGGAAATGTAGAAAACGTAGAAATAGAAAACTTATATTTTTATTATACAGTTTTTAAATAAACTTGGTAAAGATAAAACTAAAAACCGATAGTTAAGCTTGTAAATTCAAAGCAATTTATAGTTTTATTGAACAAGTCGAGCTTGAAGAGACGCTCAATGCAAACTTAACACTTTGTAACAGTTGAAATTTTATTATCATGAGTGCACCTAGCTTTTTGAGGCATCTCATTGTCTTGATTCATTTTATTGAAGTGGCTATAGACACGATGATCGTGTCAATAGCCTCGCCCTAATGGCTATAGACACGATGATCGGGTCTGATAGTTGAAAAGCGTGATCGACATTAGATGCCGGTTACGTGGTGGGCCCTCGCTGAAATATTATTATTCCGCGGGTTTTTAAAACTGTTTAAATAGGTTCATTGTTTTTGTTTGTTCGTTTGTTTTTGTATTTTGCTCTTTTTGTTTGTTTTCGTTATTGAGGCGATGGTAAAAACGTTAAGGTGAACAAGTGAGAAAAAAGAAAAAGACAATTTAGACATTTTAACAAATGCGTGCAATTTTGAAACAAACTTACTTTTTATTTGACTGTAAAATCCCATCTAAAATGTTCTGGAAAAATTGAGACAAATTGCGCGCAAGGTATTTACCTAAATTCCAATATGGCTGTTGTTTCCATGGCAACTGGTTCGGCAGTGACCTTGAAAATAGATTTAATAAAATGTCTTTTGATAGTTATTATATGACTTAATATGAATGTCATAGCATTTGTACTTTAAAAACACTGGTCTTTCTTTCTTTCTTCCAATATTGCGCAACCTCATATGCTTGAGGATATAACGCACAGGCGAATTTTGAAGTCTATAAATTGACAGAAATGGGTTGGGAACAGTCAGGGGTAAAAATATCCTACTCTTTGCGCAAGTGGCTGCGATTATATGTACAGGTATGACTCTTCTGTACATGGGACCGACGGCTTTACGTCCCCTTCGAAGGACGACGATCTCTCATGAAATATTTACCAAACTCTGAATACTTAATTTAAGATCTAGAAAATGTGCCCAATGCTACCACCAAATCAGATAAACAAAGATTCCGAGATTCCATTCCGGCAAGTGCCTTCGCCGGGAATCGAACCCGTGCCCAATGCGTGATCGCTAACCACCACATTACGGCGCCCGGTCTTGGTCGTAAGGAAGCATTGTCCGATTGCTTCAACTTTTTTTCAAACTTTTTGAGATTTTGGTACCAAAATATTTCTTATACTTTTCTCATAACCCATGTGAAATTTGATGTCTTTATTATATTCCATTTTGGAGATACATAAGAAAATGTGTCTAATTATGGTAACCATAATTAATTTCACATAAGGAATAGGCAGTGCTAATATACAAAATTGCACATAAAAGCTTAGTCCTCTTTAAGGGGTCCTGTTTCAAGTGACATTGAAAACTAAATTTTGAAAAATCGGACCAAGCTCCTTTAAGCATCCTCTTAGGGCACTGTAAATATGTGCTATTCATATAACCTGCAGGTGTTTGAATATACTAATATTTACGATTTTTTCCGACACATGTTTAATACAAAATATTGTATCCATGTGTATGCATATAGCATAATAACTCAAGCGGATAACACTTCCCAATTGAATAAATAAACAATTTGGTAAAAGTATTAAACATAGTTGCATAGTGTTTTGTCAATTTGATAGCATGATTTCCTAGCTGCATTTGTGAACCTTTGTTAATTGAAATATGAAGAAACATGTTGAGGAATTGATATTTTCTCAACCAATCAATTTCCTATTTGAGTCAGTTTGCTTTTGAGAAACATTGAGACTGAAATCAATATATGTGATTATTTTGTATTTAGCGATTGCAAACACTCTTAACGAGTTCCTGTAAGCATGTTCATGTCTACTGTCCATA
>JXSR01S025606.1:14143-24161 GCA_000969725.1 Ophiothrix spiculata
AGAACTCGTAATTAGAAAGATAAGGTGTCTGAATATATTACCGGCTCTGCAAGGACGATGTTGGCGCTGTGAAAATGTGCAAGTTGTACATGCTGTGTATCAGTGTTGGAAATCTTCAAAATCTATTAAAGGGCTCTGTCACACAACACGAAACGTACAAATAATGAACTAATAACATACACTGCTTTGGTCATTGAAATACATGTAATCGATTACTAAACCAGTGTACTTTATTAGTACGTTATTTGCATGGTACGGTGATGTGTTCCATGGCCTTATGGGTGAAAACATAGTTGGCCTCCAAACAAAATTTTTGCTACCAAACATTTAGTCGTGACATCAAAATGACGAGTGACTCCAAATAAAATAACTTCAACATACAAGTTGAGACCAAATAAAATTTTGCGCTAGATTGCACATGTATTGAGTTGCCATATACATTGCACCAAATGTTTGTTACCAATTCATACTTCAAATTTGATGGCAAATATTTGGTGACGTCACGACCAAATGTTTGGTAGCGAAAATTTTGTTTGGAGGCCAACTATGTTTTCACCCTGAGAATTTGGACTAGAACTGTGATATTGCTCCAAGATTGAGCCTTAGCATTTTGTGCACCATTAGCTTTTCATGTGGACATATCTGAATAGTACATTTGCAAGAAGGGCTAGTGTAATTCCGTTTTTGTGCCCAAAAAATTGTTTATCCACTAAATTATATGATGAATAAAAGGCTTGCTTATATGAGATCAAACAGGAGAAAATTGAGTAAAGTGGAAAAGCTTTCATAGAGGTCTGATGTTCTGAAAACAGAATTTCGCCGGGGAAGATCCTTGTTTATGGCTCATCTTTTAATTGATCAATTTATTGATCAATGAGATCATATACAAGTATCAACTGTTTTAATATAGAATTATAAATCTATATGGGCCTAATCCGCATGCTTGAAATTGTCCAGTCTTTTTGTAAGGAGCAGTCTTCCGCAGATAGATACAACTAAGAGAAGATGTTGTATGTATCCCATCATGCATTGCTTCCTATGGGATTGTTTGTAAAGGAAATTATATGAGTAGTTAGCGATGAAATGCCCATAAATCAAAAGTTGTTATATTGCATTTAGTTTCATAACTAACAAGTCACATGATTTCCTATATAAAATTTCCCATAGTAAGCAATGCATGATGGAATACACAAGATGACTTGGTAGAACTTTCATCTCAGTGAAAGAAAATAACATAATCCGGCCACAACATATTTGATCTTGGCGATGGTCAACTCCAAATGAAATATCACGCAGAGCAATGAATACAGTTTTCACTTTGAGTTTCCTGTGGGACAGTGTCAGTGACAGCTACTTCAAACAGTTTGGACGAGTGCAATAGCATTGATTACAAAGCAAGTTAAACAGAGATGATATCAATAAGGACTATCTTAACATCAACATTGTAAATAAAAAATTGTAGTGACAATTGGGACTAAGTAAGGACTCCACACTTGGAATATGGAATTGTGGCAGCATTATTGCTGCAATGTTACCAGTTAATCATTATCATTGCAGTGTGAGCAAGACAATGTTTAAATTTCACTTTTATCGCTATTAATTCTTGTTCTAGATTTGTTATGAGGCGGCTTACTTTTTCCGTAAATATATTTTTCTGTGCTTTGATTAGTTTGTAAAGGCGTGTTAATTACTAAATTTGGGCGGTGGAGCAGAGGACAAGCCAGATATTTTGGCCTGTATTCCAAAAAGGTGTTTAGCTAAACCACGGTTTTAATTCTCGTCAACAGCACGGCTCATTGAACTGTTCAAGCAGAACAGTTCAATGAGTCGTGCTGTTGACGAGAAATAAAACCTTGATTTAGCTAAACACCTTTCTGGAATACGGGCCTTGATGTTCAGTTAAACCGTGGTTTAGCTAAACACCTTTCTGGAATATGGGCCTTTGAGTCTATGGAAAATCCAGCTGTGCTCGGTCAGCTTATATGTCCAGACAGCTTCGCGCCCATGCATGGTTTTATTATTTACAGCTTGTATGAAGTGACCTCATTTATTTATGTTCTTGGACGGACATCGGACAAGAAATGTGCTGCCATGGACAAGTAAAATGTAGTCATCAAATCTGCAAAACAAATATTTTTGGTTTTCCTGTTAACGTATTCTGGACATTTGTGACCCGCCACATGAAAAGGTACAATATTGTGTGCTTTGACAAAATGTGTGTTATAAAGAGTACAGAATAAGCTTTTAAATGAGGCCTTGCTTTTGAAAATTGGACGTTCAATTTTGGAGTTATAATAAAAATGCATGAGGTTCTTATTATTTTCTATATAATTTACAAGTTGAATTTGCCTGTATATCAATGCTTGCTTTCCCTAAGTGTATAGTATCTTTTGATGTGGTCGGTTACATTTACTTAATCAAACCTGCAGCAACAATTTTCATTTATATTGTATTCTGACCATGTTTATTACATCAGTTACCCCTCCGAAGGAAAGCTTGTGGGAGTAATTGTGTGTGTGTGTGGTATTTATGAAATGTTAAAAGCAATGACAGGTTTTCAGGTCACCTAATGCTAGAAAAAGACATTGTTGGGAAGATATCAGATTGACTGCAATTGATGTAAGAAGAATGTATTAAGTATCGCAGCATAACATAGCATAACTGACTTAGTACAACTTTGACCAAATTTTGGAGTTGCCTAAAGAAAAGATATCAGGGACTGAGGGGTTAATATAAATAATTAATTTGTTTGTTGACTTGCTCCAATTTTTCATTGAGGATGTGGCCTCTTTCATCTTGCAGTCAAGATTGACCATACCTATGGGCCACCTTCAGCTAGAGTTGGTATGCATCCCGCATGCATCACTGGCAATAACCAGTGATAACTTGAAGGCATACCAGTTTTTCATGTCAGGCTTAGATAATAACTGTGCGCCATCTTTTTTGAGGTCATTGTTTAAAATCGGAGGTGTTTGTTTTGGGCTGAGCTGAGGGAGCAAAGTACCGAGGCACAAAACAAACACCTCCGATTTTAAACAATGACCGAATTAAAAGATGGTGCAAAGTTATTATTGTCATTAATAACTGTCTTTCGACATTTTTAATTCCTTTTATGAGTGATTTTATAAAGAAATGCTTTATTAAACTTATTTCTTACTTAAAGGTCTAATTATCCCTATAAGAGAATTTAGATCAGTCCAGGCATGACAATCATCGCGTAATATAATAAACGCGAGTGTGTGGTGCATACGTGCGCTTGATTGGCGTTTTATGAGAAAACGCATTCAGCGCTAATGACATCACATATGCAGGTCATTATAAGAAGTCATTGTTACCTGATAATTACCGCGTATTTGTTGGCGTAAAAGTAGAAATAATCTTATTAGATTGGATCGCCCTATAACGCAGGTTATTAATATCAGTTAACTTTTGATTTTGTAGTCAATTATTTGAAACTTTTCAATAAGACAAGGTTTGAATGATACAGCTTGGTTAGTGTATTTTATGTTTTCAATGATTAGAAAAATCAGTGTAAAGTGTTAAGATGGTGGGTGATAAGAGAGGGATAAATCCATTTGTATGGCTGTGGTGAGTGTTCTTGCATTCATTATAGTCCCATTTGCAGGTAGTATTCCATGATCTATAATATGTCTGAAATTTCACTGATTTCATTAGCATTGAATTGCAGTGGTTTAGTCATGTTTCATATAATGTACTGAATTTACATATATAATTGACATTCAATCAATACACTGACGGTTTTCTGATTAAGATATACACCCAGAGGCTGTTTTTTAACATTTCGAAAAATTCTTATCATGAGAAAATTGCATTGTTTCAATGCAGGTTGCTGGAATTGAAGAGCCCAATTATATATGGCGTCATACATATATGCTTATTCACAGGTATAGAAATGTTTAGTCCTGATTTCAGTGCCTTGTCCTATACCCACCAGCTGTCCAACAACGTCAAGCTACTCGGGCTTTGCCCTCCCTGTGCGAAGAGGGTGGGCATATAGCTCACTAGGAGGTAGATCAGAGAATGGTGTTCTAATATAAGAAATGATTATTAATTTTTTTTGTAAGAATCCAAATGGGTGTTTTATACATGCATTTGGCAACACATCATCAAGGCCATTGACCCAGTCCCAGATGCACCACGAAATGACGACATAGAGCCATTATGCGATCGATGCTGAATTCCAAGCACTGTCCAATTGGCACAGCAGCCCTGGATAGGTGCAATAACTGTGAAATATTGACTCATCCCCTGGCAATACTGCTTGATTAATCTTAGCACCTTCTTGGCAGTTATGTAAGCAAATTGGGGAGTTGCTACACTGATTTCGTCTTTTACCTAGAAATGCGTGGGATAGAAAAATCAAGAAACATACAATGCGTAAATGAGAATTCATTATTTTCTTGAGGCATTTTGCTAATGAAATGGTGTATGATAATTTATCCCACTGTAGTGTATTGATGAAATGTTTGAAAATTGATAGCCTTTTAGTCATGATGTACACGGAGTTTGTGAAATGTAAGTGATGGATTATACTGCAATTGTAATGATTGAGGGTTTGTGTTTGAAATTAGTTGAAAGGATTAGTTATGAGTTGGGAAAACACTTAAAATTGAACAGTTCATTGTTAAATACTAAAGAGTAATACTATAAAATCATACCAACAGGGTGCCCCTTATCAACAACGACTTTTGATTTGTGACTGACTGGGATTGTTTGTTGTAGATCATGGAAAGATAGTGGGAATCATTTGTGTATATACGTGAATAGAAATAAAGCATGCGGAATGTACATCCATCCAGTATTGATGCTGTATGGATGCACATTCTAAATGCTTTTGTTCACATTTACGTAAAGATTTTTACAATTTCTCTAATGGATTTCTCTAATGGTACCATCCAAATGATTTGACCTAATGTTGCATACTTTTTCTGTTTATATTATTTGTTGAATTAAAGTACAAGTATGCATTTGGTGCATTTTGTTTACAAATTACGACAAAACAAATTTTGTGAATTTTGTGTATGCACTTATTAGTCATCATTCTTCATTTCAACCGCTTTCTTTTTAAAAATCAAATCTTATTATATTGTTTTAAGCCAGCTACTAGAAAACCATTTATAGGTTAATAAATGCGCATTTCATACGCGAGTGAAATGAGACAAAATCAATGCACGCGTGGTCAATTTTGATGCGTCCAATCGAGTGCATTGGACAGCAATCAAAATTTACCGCAAGTGCATTGATTTTGTCTCATTTTACGAGCATTATGGAATGCAAATTTATTAATCTAATTCATACGCGACAGAAAAATAATATTATATCTTTTGTGAAAAGAAATAAGGCTTTTTAATATGATCATCAAAATCCAAAACTTCTCTAAACTAAATAAATAATCACCCGACAAAATCAATGAAACATTTATACGCACTGAACGCCCGCCACGCAAACCGGAACTCAACAAGCGCAGTGCATTGTGAAGATCCACTGCACTCTGCGTAATTTATATTCTTGCGCTCTGATTGGCTAGGTGACACGCGGAGCACACGCAGAGTGTATGAATTACCTTTAATGCACCAAGACTATGGAATGCCATACCCTGAACCCTTCATTCTGCCAAACAGTTGCAAGCTGAAAGACAGGTCTAAAAAAGTCTTTATCTCAAAATAATTGTCTGTATGCTTATCAGTCATGTCATTTGACTTGGTAGCTTTTTTTTCTTGATTAATTGTTTATTAAAAGCGCTATGAGCTGTATAAAATGGTGCTGTAAAAAGCCACATGTTTAATGTATGTATACCTGCATGTACGTACATCTTCAATTTTCATAAGACTTTCATAGTATGTAGATGATATGAACTGATGAGCAAATTCAGAGAGCTAAATCGAATTGAATTGGATGGTTTTCTGGAATTGTATTCATTTCCATTTGTTTATTTAGATGGAATAGTTTGAAGGGTTGCAATTAGGAAACAATTGTGTTACCTGGATGCCTGCCATAATGAGAAACTAATGATGCCTGTGAGTGCAGAGACAGAATGCAGCCTGAAATGAAGACGTGATTTGTCTTGAGGTTTGGAGCGATTGGGAAGAAACCACGATTTATCTGCAAAACTGAAAAAGGGGAGAGGATTAATATACGAAGGGGAATCAAGAAGTTTTAAACTTTACCCAGAAGGGATTGAGCTATATCAATGAAATTTTGTCGGAACAGTCACTCGTCTTTATGTACATTATGGTGCATAAATTGTCTCATAAGCAGATGATTTTATGTACCTACCTGCTAAAAACATTAAGCTGCATGGAGGAAATTAAAACATGCAGCGTAATTAAGTCCCTGCATTTGATGTGTTACTGGGCCCAGTAAATCTAATTTGCAACACCAAAGTTAAGTTGTTTGATACTGTAGGAAAGGGTAGGGTTTCCTCTATCCATTGATACCAAAATTATGGAAATCTGTCCATGTATACCTGCATGTATGTACATATTTAATTTTCGTAATACGGTATTGTACTTGTAGATGATATGAACTGATGAGCAAATTCAGAGTATATCAAATTGAATTGGATGGTTTTCTGGAATTGTATTTATTTCCATTTGTTTATTTAGATGGAATAGTTTGAGGGGTTGCAATTAGGTAGCAATTGTGTTACCTGGATGCCATAATGAGAAACTAATGATGCCTGTAAGTGCAGAGACAGAATGCAGCCTGAAATGAAGACGTGATTTGTCTTGAGGTTTGGAGCGATTGGGAACAAACCACGATTTATCTGCAAAACTGAAAAAGGGGAGAGGATTAATATACAATGAAAACGTTGGATGAATTTATCAATTCTTGTTTCAACACATCACAAATAACTCCTTCTGTAAATGATGTTTTTAACGTGAGAGACAAGTTGGACATTTTTGATAAAACATTTTGGTTTTGAAAACACTGAAATGGCCTCTACATGAAATAGAAACACTGACTTGTTTGGTGAAGTAATGAATTTAGTGATAAACCAAAGATATTTTACGATTTCTTTGGATGAACCAAGTAGACTAGAAATTAAACTGTGAATTGGCCCCTGAAAATTAATAGCAACTAAAAGGTTTTCATTTTAAAATTAAACCTGATTTTGTTACATATTTATGATGGGGTCTTAGAATTACTGTATAATTTAAAATTAAAATGAGTAGAATATGCTACCGGTATTCATAATTCAACTGATTTTCGGATGATTCTAAAATCCCCATCTTTTATTTTATTATTTTTTAATTATATTTGAGTCCATCCTTATGGAAATAATGAATGAACATTAAAATCAGTTACAAGTCGCAACTCTTAACTTCTGAATATTGTGAGACTGCAGAACTTTGACATTTTAAGACTGGGCATTACATAATAATAATTTTGAAATAATAAAATGTTCTTGTAACGCGCGAAAGTCGTCCAAAAGGATCTCGGAGCGTGTGAAAACAAAAATGACAAAGAATAAGCACAAAAGATGATAAATTAGGAATCAGCAATGCTTGGCAAAAGAGTTTTTAACTCACGCTTTAAAAATGGTTGGAGGAAGAAATGTTGCGAATTTTATTAGGGAGGGAATTCCAAACAGTAGGACATTGAAACCGAAAGGAACTCTCGCCGGCAGATTTGAGATCAGTATGTGGAACTTTGAGAATCATTTGAGAGCCCGAACGTAAGGTGCGGTTGGCATGGTATGTGCATAAAACCGATGAGAGTTTGGGTGGAAGGGTTCCCTCAAAAGTGATGGAAGGTTAAAACACTTAATTTGAATTTGATCCAGAAATTGACTGGTAACCAATGAAGCACTTTGAGGATGGGAGTAATGTACTCAAATTTTCTCTTTTTGGCGATAAAAGGCGCTGCACAATTTTGAACGAGTTGAAACCGCGGTTAAGCTGGTCAGTATTGATACCAGATAAAACAGAATTCCACAAAATCAATGCATTTCATCTTTTGTTCGTAAATGTGTACATCGAATGTGTGATTCAACTCAACACCCATTTGATCATGAATCGGATTGAAACATCAGGTCTTAATTTAATTTAACGCCAGCTTTTAATTAATAGCATCAGAGTAAGTGTTGTGAATTCTTGGTCTATTTATAGACCTGTGGATCTTATTAATTGCATCTTTATTATGCACTGTTCAGTGTTGTTAATTTTCTTTTTGAAATGCTGGTTACATATTCAGGGGAGCCATATGCTCAGTCTGGTGACAGTCTGGTGACAAACCGAGAGGAATCGGTAAGGCCTAGAAAAACAAATTGTTTGATTGGCGTAGCCCGACCGACCCTATTTTTACCGCCAACCCTAAATATTTTTATTTTTTGGAGCATGGTAAAAAACCTCCAAATCCCAAATTTGATGGGAATCGTTTCATGGGGACCCGAGATGTATCTTGCAGGACATTAAAAATGACAAATAAAAGGTGTGTTACAGAAAAAGTGAAGATGTTTTTGTATAGGCCTATGTGTCGTATATTTTGGGTCTTGTATGTGAAGCATAGATTTTTAAAAATAAATAAATAAATAAAAAATGGTCCGACCTACCTACCCTATTTTTTTCTATATTACGCCAATCAAACAATTATTTTTTTAGGTCTAAGCTTTAGGCTGAAATAAAAGTTTGTTACTCAATATTTTCAGCCCCATATCAATTTTCGTTAAGTTTCTACATTTGTTTTATTGCTGTAGAGATGTTCATCATTACGTTGTTGCAAAATACACATGAAAAGATCGTAGTGAGAGATCCTTAGTAGAATTATTAATATTTTGAGCAGTTGATTTTATCTGGCTAATGCATTGATATTGCTGGTTGTATATCGATTTGCATTATCTTTGTTTGATAACATATTATTGGTTTATCCCTTTTGCTTTGAAGCTGATGTGTTACACAGTTTGAGCATGTATTACACAAACAGATCTTGTTCATGCAGTAGTGCTATTTCTATTACTATTAGTACCATATACTGTACGATTGACATTGTAGATAGAAGTGTTTTTCTTGAAAAACCTCTTAACCTTTAGTTTTATCATATACAACATATATAAAATTAAGTCCCCCATTTGTTCATAAGTTCTAGCTAGTGCTTAAAGAATGACCATGTGTAAGCAATATAAGACTGTTGACATGCATGCATGAATAAAAACTCCAGCCATCCTTTTACAGTGTAAATCCTCCTGTACGAAAACAACATTGAATGTTGAAAGGTTATGTGGGCACGGTTAGTCTACGACAAAGCTTGCGTGTATGATATATGGTAAATTAGCCAACAGCATAGTCTACGACAAAATCTGCATGTATGATCCATGGTAAATTAGCCGTGAGCACATATTTTCCTTTACCATATGGAAGATATTGATATTTGTAAAGAAGTCAAGACCAGTCCACAGGTAACAAGTTTTGCTCTGATTAAAGTAACGTTGCAAAGTAGAATCATTGGCCAGAGTGAGGCTAACAGGAATGGGAGTGAAATTCAATTTGTTTCACAATGTAGCAATTAACCTGATTTTTTTTTTAATAAGCAGCATTTTTGTGGAAACAGATTTGGTTTGATCAAAGATATATTTCACAGTCAGGTACACATTGGTTTTTAGGTTTATTCCCCCCGGGCAATAAACCATTTTGTCAGCCCCAATGAGCCACTTATCGGCGTCATTCTATTTTCTAAAAACATAAGTAGGTATGCTAGGCGTCAATGGGTCATTGAAAAAAGGGACCAATCGGCGGTCTCTGTTCGGGAAATCGTTCCCGGTAAATTTTAGGCTTGTTTCATTGTGCATTCTGTCATCATTGAGAACAGACCTGGGTTGAAAAATTCCCACCCTCCCACCCAAATCATGAGCAAAAGGGATTTTTTTGTTTTAGATCACATGTTTGGGGATTTTCGAAGGGGTTAGAATGGTATATTATATATGTAAATGGAGTTTCGGCAGATTTTTTATTTAATATTATGAAAACTCTTTCCCCTTAAGGGCCAATGATGGTTTTCA
>JXSR01S025608.1:12874-24144 GCA_000969725.1 Ophiothrix spiculata
ATAGTTTCCACTGCATTTGCGGGGACTCGAACCATAGATTATGGCAGGGGTTAGTCATGCATTACGAGGCGAGGGATCTATCGCTGAGCTATACAGGCAGCGTTGAGATCGTGGACTAAAATCTAAAACATAAACATTAGAATGCCGTATTTTTCGTTTGTTTACATAAAAATTGCAATTTTTGCCTCAATGGAATGCTTATTTTGTAAGTAAATTATGCGAATATCAGACATATGTAGATAATGTAGATACTAAAAACAGGCAATTCACAGCTCAAATAGGGCGAACTCAGAGTCGTAATTCACGTCCGATTGTTTGGGCAAAACAACGCGGGTTTGTTACATTATCATGCAAAATCAACACAACTTATTTATGAAATATTATTTGTAATTCAATAAGAAGTATCAAGCCTACAATCTGTCAAAATTTGAAACAGTCGAATTGTTAGGACATCATGAAATTATGAGGATTCGGCGAAAAAGGCGTCAATTTTTTGAAGTAGTCTATTGACGTCATTTTGACCTTGATAATGGACGTGAAATCACTAGTAAAGTTGCATGTATAAACTAAAGACTCTATTCCATATGTACGCCAAAAATTGTAATATTCTGATACGTGTAAGTAGGTAAAAACTTGCAGTAAAAACGACGGTCAGCCGAGCGAAACGTTTTTAGGGACTGTAGCCTTATTAGTGACAAGAAAATGCATGATAGTAGTTATGATATTACGAATGATAAAAAATGAAAACATTACAAAGAAAAACGATTAGGGTAAAGCTTATGCACATAGTAGGTAATTTATTTTACGTGTAATTGATAAATTCTGAGCAATTAACTCCAAATATATGTGTAGACAAAACAAAATAAATTTACTACAGGAGATGCTATAAATGAGACTTTCTCATTTGTTCCACACAAGCATGACAAGTGTTATGGTCAAAGACTTAAAATGACCGAGGCCAAAATCACCTCACGGGTTCTTAAATAACACAAACTAATACACAGTTAATATAAACTTTCAAAACAATTTAATGCTCACTTTTGGTTCCAAGTTTACGTATATATCTCAATCAACTTGATCTTAAATGCTAATTTTGCACTTACATAAACCGCTGCGTAATCCGCGCGATCCTAGGATATATTTCCCAGATATAAACCCGAGTTATTATAGTTCGAATTTGTTTAGTCTCTGAAGCACAAAGATCTTGTATATAATTATAAACTTGCAGTAAAACAAGTCCTGGAATCCAGGTGGCAAACGTATTTGTGTCCCGCCGCGGCAAAAGGGTGTAGTTGTCGGCTCCTACATGTTGCTCATTGTAGCATATCTGATGCATACAAATAGCATACATCAGATATGCTACAAGGAGCAACATGTACGAGCCGTGAACTGCACCCTTTTGCCGCGGCGGTCCACATTTATCCAAATCGTTCCTCACAAAATCCAACGGCGATTTCAACACAATAGTCCAGCAGTAACAGCAATACTCTTCTTGACTTTGTTAAATATTATGTATCAGAAGCTGGAACGTAAATTATCCACTTTAAAAAATATAAAACACTCAGGCCGTCGTTAATTCTCCAACATATCAATAACTTCAAATCGATTCTCCGATATCGTCAATATCAACTCCAAAGTGATCTTCAATATAGCGCCAAAGACAGTCTTTTCTCCATTTATCAGTATAACTCCAATTCGACAAAATCCATCCACACACAACAGTGCCAATTTTACTTCTACCCCCAAAATCACTTGGCTTGGGCTCATAATTTTTACATTTGCATAAAAATTCCCCCATGTTGTCATGTGCAGGTTTTTAGCACACTGTGAATTTTCCATAGTTCAGAACAATGTAACTTAAATACAAACACCGTTTTTAGCAATTTGGAATTCCCAAAATACCGGTACTTAAAGATGATCTAATTATGAAAATTCCCATCATCTATCATCTGATTGGTTCATGCAAACTATTGCTTATTTTTACAGAATTTGAAATCACCATAAATTGCAAAATATCATACTGTCAGAAAAAAATTCCCTTTCTGTGGCCATCAAACATCTCAATAATTATGTTTCTTTTAATTAAATAATTAATTTATCAACAAAAACAAATAATTCAGATTCATATAACACAAGAAACTTCAAATTAGGGTGCTTTGGCTCGAATATTGTTTTATACCTTTAATAATTATTCGCTGCATTATATCTCTTTCTGCATGAATATTCCAAACGATGTGAACTTACAAAAGTGGGTATTTAATTAAACTTACAGGTACAACTAGTTTATTTTGGTCTTGATTTCAGATTATAAGCGTTAATGAGCTGTGCTTCGTATATTATGACTCGATAATGTGATATCACGTATGATACACCAAAATAAGACATGATACCTCAGGGATGAGTGTTTGGTTTTTGTCTTATCTACTATAATAGCCCCATACAAGAAATTCGATATTCTTACTGTTTTAAGACGAATAGGTAACATTTCCTAGGGCAATAAACAAGATTTACGTGAAATACGGTTTAATTTCAACATTTCTTCATATTTCGTCTTGCATCATATGTTTTTTCATGTTTTTACAATCTAAAATTTATCATTTACAACAATGTTTCAAAAATTCTGATCACAATACACACTACTTTAATTATCCAGCACGATTCTCCATGTCGAGCTGACACAATGTCTTGTTACAGATATGGATTAAACTTGGATTTGAAGGTTGAACATACATAAAAATGTCTTTTTCTTAAAAGTGAATCGTGCTATTTTCTGACTACATCATGTTTTACAATGAGAGAAAAGGGATTCAGTATACATGTATGATGAAAATATGGAAATAGTGTATGTCGTTACGACGATGCAAAATTGTATTAGTGATGTTACCTTAGGCAGTGGGCATGTCGGGAGGAACTTTATGAAGAAAATGATCTCAACACAGACAGTGAAAAGATTAAATGCCAAGAGTACTATACTTGGGATAATGTTGTTTTACTCTGTAGATGCTGGAGTATTTAATCTTAGTACAGCAATGGTATATGTAAATACGCAATATTGTTTAACCGTAAATGCTTTGGTAATTTTTGGCAGCCCATAAAAAGTATTTATGGTCCATGACTAGGTGATTATTTTAAATGTCATACAACTTTTGTTTATCTTCTATAACAATCATTTTTCCTCTTTTGCAACTGCGTGCACACGCTTCGGTGCCAGCTGCTTTTATGGAGCAAGTTTTTTTGTTTTTATTTAACAAAGACATGGCATAGGCAAAACATTGAATAACTATAACTACATGAACAAGATATAGGAGTTGTTTCATTTTAAAAAGCGAGCCCAAGGGAATTTCATGCAATGCAAAGAAAATGGACATGAACGAAACTTGCAAAAACTACAAGAATGCAAGCAAGGCAACAATCAACGCACATATCAAAAAGCAATGCATAAGGCAAAAAGAGGAATCCTGGCATACATTTTTCATATTTTCATCATATATATACAAGTGTACTGAATATACATTGTTTCTCATGGTAATGGTCAAATCATATCATTATTCATTTTAAGATCATTTAGCGAATAGAAAAAGGTGTTACTACCCAGGGAAATCGAATTGATTAAACCTTCTGCAGGGACGAATGAGCAATAAACTTCCCTGGCATATAATAATCGTGTCTTTAGCCTTACGTTACTGCTACTAGTATAAGTCTACGAGACAAGGACAATAAATAAACCCCTGAACTGATAAAGGATATTAAACGTATAGTACAACATAATTTAAGTTTAATTTATATTTTTCACATACTAGTATATCACGTAGGTAGGACAATATCAAACGAGATTTGTTCGAAAGAAGTATGATATTATAGAAAACATAAGACTTTCTATAATATGATTTGAATAAGCCAGATCAATATGATTTATGATATCTTATGAAATAAAATGATATGATATCGTCTGAAATGATATATTTTGATATGATTTGGTAGGAAGGGCAGGATAAACGTGATAAACGGAATATTTATTTAACGATTTTGAAGATCCATGCGTTTTACTATTAAATTCAAATGTAAGAAAAAATACACAAATAGTATTCGTAGTTAAAGCATATTTCATACCTCATTAAGAGGTTGATAACACTTACCTGATTGGTATTTCCAACAGCCATTTATAAATATTCCGTTATTTCAAACTGTAGCTGTCTCATTTAGCTAAATTTATGTTTTAAAATCCAAACGTAGTTACAAAGGCATAATAAATTACTCCAAATCGATCATATGCACAACCAACACATGTGTTTAAAAGTCCGGAAAGTGGAAGCACATCGGGTTTACAAAACATCCTTGTAGTATTACCACTTCAATTATGTTGCAGGAATGAAGTATTGCCTAATATCCCTTCACCAAAAAGTATCAATCGGATAATAATAATTATTCCATATTAGTTCATCAACAATTAAATGGATCAACAAAGAAAATCAGAAGCCGACATATAAGTCTGTGAAAAAGCGACGTGTAAATTCAAATAAGGCCATGTCATGACACATTGTCAAAACTGCCACCATAAATAAATCTGTCGTATCACATTATCCTAATCAGAAAATACGATGTAACAAAGAACTTGATCACTTTATGAATGAACACATCACTAGATTGAATGCACTTGAGGCTAGTCACATTATTAGCTGCAACTTTATCCAATTCGGTGATGCGCAAATCCATCTGATGAAATAACCCAGGGTTACCAGGTATCCCAGCTCGCTCGTGTGGTTCAAATATCAAGCAGATCGGATGCTATCGGTCGCTATTCTATCAGTGAACTATATTTCTTACGCTGTAATGTTGGCAAGCGTATCAAATAGTTATAATGCTGTACTTCGTTTGATGGAATTCGAGCTTTTGGTCCCTTAGGGTTGCCTTAAATATTGTATCAAATACTGGGTGCGTAATGTAATCTAAGATTGATGTCAACGTACTTATATGTATAATGTTCATGTCTAGAGAGGAAAAAACAATATACTCACTACATTCTGCTGACATACAGTTATTTCAACTGTATATTTTGCTTAATATAATTATGAAACACCTGAAACAACAGTGAAAATATCCTGCAATAAAAATGACATTTTAGAACTTTTAAAACACAATTTTGAAATTATTTTTTTCAATTATCATGGTTTGTCTTATTTAGCTTGCTTAGTAGTCTTAATTTATTTTTCAGAGGAGCACGGTATACAGTACTGGTTTTAGACTGAAATAGATAAGATAGGCATTAAAATATTTACTATCAGCATTTTTGAAGAAAGTTTAGAACAAATGTGTGAAGAATGTTATGTTTTTAAGATTTAAAGTTTACGATTTAATCATCAGCTTGCAATTTAGCGCCAAATGACTTAAATTGAAGCTAATTTATAAAAAAAACTAAGGATTTCACATTTTAACAATCACATTGCAATTTTAAAATGAATATAATAAAATGAGCTATATACATATAAACATATATGATATAATGATAAAGCAGAATATAAAACTTGCTATTGGCCATTTTGTTTTGAAATATTCAGTTTTATTGTCAAGAACATTTAAAGCATCTTTTATTACTAAAACTAACGCTCTTATCTCTAAAAATGTATAGAGCCATTTGGTGCTGTACATCAGCTTTGTGCTTGGCTCTATACAATCATCATTCAGTAGTTATTTTGGTTGGTTGTCCAAAATTGATTTTATTATTATTTTTCATGTTATTCCTCTCCTGATAGATGTTATGTTATTATCATCAAATCGTTTCACTATCTAGAATATGTCTGCGATTCGGTCGCCTTTTTAAAGCTGAAAACAAACATTATTTGACTACTTTTTACTTACTGAAGACCACAGCGTCAATGATTTCGATGGTAAATAAGAAAATTCCAAATTAAATAAAAAAGAAAAAGAAAAACAACAACAAAAACAACAACCTGGAATCTGTAGTTGGATATAAACAACTTCTGGCTTGATGATAAACTACAAATGAATTTACGGTATATCAATTTTGTTTATTGTTATTGTTATTATCTATTTCTACAATACGCAATATGAATATCCTCTAAGTAGAAGTACATTGACATTTACTCGGCTACATTTGATATAGTATTTAAGAAAACTCAAGGGAATCAAAAGCCTTTATCATTGCATCACTCCATTGCATCCGATATACCACATTCAACTGAAATAGCGGGATGTTACGACATCAACAGTACATATCCGTTGAAAACGTTTTCTGAGAGATAAGCCGATATACATAATCATAAAATGTTATTTAACAAACATCATGGTGATGATAGTACCTTAATCCTAACAGAATGCATGGAGAAAAGTGTGTCGGTCTTCGAAGAAAATATGTTATACCGTGAAAGTTTAAAATATCTCTAGTGACATTACCGTAGGCAATATGTTTGTCGGGCGGAAATCAACGAAGGAAGTGATCGCAACACAGACAGTGATAAGATTAAATGCCAAGAGTATTTCTGGGATGATAATGCATTCCTTAGAGATCTACCTGATGTGGCATTACAACAAGCATATTTGGATTTAGATTTTGGATTTCAAGTACACATATTTTTTTTTTAAAGTAACAGTTAAGTATATTTATTATAAATACCTCAGTCATGTACAAATATGAAAATTGAAAAGAATAGATGAAGTATGAGAAAGCCGAAATTTCTTGCCCTTGCCATTAGTTATGCTTGTTCCATCTCTAAGGTAATATTAATCTATCTTGTTGAAATTGTTTCTGCTAACGGGAATATTTTGACTACACCCCAGGATAACATGCCTTGTTGTTTAACCAACATCTTACTGAAGTTCTGATTCTGATTCTGGTTTATTTCAATATCATATAATATATATAACAACATATAAAGGTTTAAAAAAAAATGATATTCATGTATTGCGGACATAAACATAAGGCTAAAAAAGCCTGACGATTACTAACCCTAGAAAAACAAAAACAAAATAAAGTTCTATGGTAAGGTTTATGATAAGCAAACAATGGAAACATATTTATACATTCTCAGAAGTAGTTTAATTGCATAAATCCATATTTCACAAATGAAATTGAAGTGACTATCGTGTGGTTCAATTGACAGGTTATAAATAATCTTCTATTTGGTGCACGTATAAAATACGCAACTAATTGAGCCTAAGTTTAGCGTTAAATCTGACGGAAAGCACAATATTTTGCCTTGAGAATTGTTAATTATCCACCCTAAAGGTATTGATTAACTTTGGTGACATTAGATTCGAAAACAAGAAAGTATTGACTGGTTCCTAGGGGTATTCTGTCTTATTGGTTTAAGTCAGCACTTGAGTACAATTGAATACTGTAATAAGGTTTTTCTGATCGAGGGAGATTGTGAACAGATTAATGGGTTCCTAGTTGTAGTTTAATTAGTAAGGTAAACTCCTAATGGTGTTTTTTAATGTACGTAGACAATACCATATAAATGAGAAGCATGGAAGAAATACGGGTGCTTCAAAGTAATAATACTTCTTTGCATTTTATAACTCATATTGTGCATGCACATGTTTTTTCTTGTATACTGTACATCTGTACGGGGAATTCCCAGTGCTAATTTCTTAAGCTTGTCAATTTTACGCTAATGTATATGATTGTCATGAATTATACATCAATTTTGTCCAAAGCTAAAGTTCAAAAATGTAGAATGAACTCGATTTAACGGAATTTGTATTTGAATAACATTAGATAAAACTGTTTTGCCGATGGTAAAGCATCACACATTTCTCTATATAGACAAAATAAAATAAAATTACCATATTTCAGGAGATGAACAAGTTAGGCTTAGATACCAGATGTTCGTTACATGAAATAAGAACTAACCTACAAATGCCAATAATAAATTTACTTTCAGTGGTATCTTACAATATTTTTTTTATTTTTAATTAATATATTCTTTTGAACGTTAAGATGTTCCAAATGATGTCAATAAAATATTACTTTAAACCAACAATGTATAATTATATTTCTCACTTTTAACATTTATATATTCATTGAAATATTCCATACTCTCAACATCGTACAATGAATGAATTACAGATACGAAAATTGGGTATTTGACTTAATACTTCGAGTATCAAGAGTAAATGATATATCGGGTGTGTAACACCAAAATAAGACACAATACCTTAGGGATGACTCTTCTTTTCTTTATTAAGCTCCACAGAGGAAAATCAATATTGCTGTTTTAAGACGGATAGGTAACATTTCCTAGGGCAATAAACAAGTTTTATATGAAATTACCACTTCATTTTAATATTTCGTCTTATATCATCTTGCATTTCTACGGTTTATGTGCAGGTTTTTCAATCTAAAATTGATCATGTTATTACATCAATGATGATTCGAAAATTCTGATAAGAGTATAATACTGCCTAACTTACCACCAAGCACGATTTGTATGTCGAGCTAACACAATTACGTGTTAAACATACAAGTGTTATTTACTTTTTATTTGGTACTGCTGTTTTTATAAGGTTTGAAATCATCAACTGGCTTTAGAAGGAGAAAAAGAAAAAAAGAAGGACGAATTGAAAGAAGAAGAAGAAGAAGAAGTAGAAATGCAGATGAAAAAGAAGGAGAAGAAGAAGAAGGAGGAGGAGAAGCAGAAAACGAAGGAGAAGAAGAAGGAAAGCAAAAAAGGAAAGATGAAGAAAATGGTGCAATGACAATAATGAAAATAAAATATTAATAATTGTTAGAGTAATAATAACAATAAACAATGATTTGTAACAACATTTCATTTTGTTTATCTCCTGTATGAAGTAACACTGAGCAAAGGTATATCCTACGTTTCTGTCAATGGTGCACTTTTACACCATACGCGAAATACCATTGGTTTACTAAGCTGAAATACCAGCAATCTATGGAGTAATACAACATCATCCCTAGTATGCTCTAGGCAGTTAATCTTATCCCTGTATGTGTTGAACTTGAGATCATTTTCTTCATAAAGTTCTGCCCAACATGCCCATTGCCTACGGTAATGTCACTAATAATATTTTGCATCGCCGTAACCACGTATACATTTTTCATGTTTTCACCATACATGTGTAATGAATTACAATGTTTCTCATAGTAATAATGGTCATAGCATATCACAATCCATTTTTGGATAATTAAGCGAATAGAAACAAGGTGTTATTACCAAGGGAAAGGAAATTAATTTAACTTTCTGTAGGGGCGATTGAACAATAAGCTTTCACAGCATAATTTTGTCTTGGCCTTTGTACCACTATGTGTATGTACAAGAGGCAAGGACTATATAAATATGGCCCTGACCAGTTGTTCTAGGTAATCAAGAGTGTATGTTATAAGGTTTGATTATGAAATATTTATTATTTATTTTTGGGCAATACACAAAGGCAGAATGTAAATTGCCCCGAATAAAATTGTATAAAATAAAATGAATCCAAAAACAATATTAAAAGCTTTTCTAACACGCTTGTGCCAGGACAGAATTTATGCGTTTCTATTACGAATGTTAGGATCTTCTATTTTCATCAAAATCGGTAAAGATGAGTTCACAGTTTTTACATAGCTAGGACAGTATAAACAAACCCTTCTTGTTCTACAGACTAATTATTGAATCAAAAACAACAAGATGAGTGAGCTAGATTATTTTAATAATATGATTGCATAGGAAAGAGTTTGATAAAACTTACCAGATTTACGATTTAATTTCCCACGGTAGTTTATTTAGATATTTCCCTTTTTCAAAAATGTTAAAGTCAGGTACTAATAAAGTAACTCCAAATGCGTCTACAATTCCAAAATAAAGATTATATTAGATGTACCAAATATCTTTGTTTTATCTCTTCAATGAAGTTCAAACAGTAAGATTTTGTTTAATGTACCTGCATCTGAAAGTACCGATCGTATAATTCCATATTTGAACAGCAATAACTGATAAACACATAACATTGCTAAAACCTGACGAATAGATTCAGAAAATTCTTGTAACAACACATTTTAAAAACTGCCACCTTAACTAAATCTGTCGTATCACATTTTCCTAATCAGAGAGTACGATGTAACCAAGAACTTGATCACTTTATTAAAGAACCCATCACTAGATTGAATGCACTTAAGGCTAGTCACATTATTAGCTGCAACTTTAATTCGGTGATGCGCAGATCTATCTAATGAAATAAGCCAGGGTTACCAGGTATCCCAGATCGTTTGCAATGTTTGTGTGGTTCAAATATCAAGCAAATCGGATGCTATCGGTCGCTATTCTATCAGGGAACTATATATTTCTAACGTTGTAATGTTGACAACCGTATCAAATCGTTTTAGTTATAATGCTGTACTTCATTTGATGGAATTCGAACTTTTGGTCCCTAAGGGTTGCCTTAAATATTGTATCAAATACTGGGTGCGTAATGTAATTCAACTCTGATGTCAACGTACTTACATTGCTCATGTCTAAATAGAAAGGAAACGAAATGTTCTTTGTATGTTTTATATTTTTACAATATATTTTGCTAACATAAAGTTATTTCAACATCATACTTTGTTAAAATATGATTATAGAACACCTGAAACAACAATAACTTTTAAAACACAATATTTATTTTATAATATTCATTCATCACGTCAGAGAAGCAATTTTTCAAAGTCTAATTTTCAAATATCGTGTTTTGTCTTGTTTAGCTATGTTTTATATTATTTCTTCATTTTAATATTTATTTCAAGAATCAGTTCATATATACAAAAATTCTTGAAAAACAAACAAACAAACATAATAAACCAGACAGGAGGGCTGTTGGAAATTAAAATACCTCCGCAAGTATGAAATTATACGCAATAATGATACAAATTTAATGTGAGCACACTATATTACATCTTTAGAAATACTAAAATAAAACACGTAGACATTTAGTAAAGAAGAAGGGGTTTAAAATCTGATATTGAAATGATGGGAAGCCCAGTTAGATAGCAAAGGAGAGAAAAATAAAATAAATTGAACCAAGTATGTAAACACAGATGCCAATCCCCTTGGTTCCAAATATCGATACTCATCAGCTATTTATCTTCAAGAATTGAAGTATTTATTCATCACATTGGTCAGAGACGCAAGTTTTAAAGTATCTTTTTCAAATATCATGTTTTGTCTTATTTAGCTGGCTTGAAATTGCTGTTTTGTACAGTGCATAGATGTCGGATAGCCATTACGATATCTACAATCAGTATATTAAAGTAAAACATAGTACAAAATTAC
>JXSR01S025610.1:12586-25208 GCA_000969725.1 Ophiothrix spiculata
CTAAAACTTTTTTTTGTTACGGTTTGTGTGTGAGCCGCTGTGTGCGGCGAAATCGTTCAACAGAATTTGTGGCATCACTGAACTGCCTAGTCCTATTGTCATTTAAAGTCCTCATAATGTCAGTTTTTCTGGGGAAGATTACAATTGTATAAGGGTGATAAATTCTGCATCCTAAACATTTTCTGATAGGTACTGGACTGCAAATCTAGATAGTTTTACCTGTAAAGTTCCAGGCCAATAATTGCCCTTGTGAGTGGTCAATATTTGTATAGTAATATCTAATCAGTAGAACTCCTCTGTCCCCCATGAACTTGGAGATGAATTGTTAATTGTTATGACGTGTTTAATAGCTCATCTATTTCTGTATATTTGATTTTGAGAATAAATGTAGGTTTGAATGCTATGTTATGTTGTATGCATTTTACAGGTAAATATTTACTGTGGAGACCAGATTTTATATGAAGATGAACCAATGAAATGTATATGGGTGTCTTACTGGCAAGGCAAGGTGAGTACAAACCAATTTTCTCCAAGTTATTGTTTTTTATCTGCACCCAAAGTTAATTTCGACTAGAATCTGAGTGCCCCGGATACTTGATCCCCATACTATTGCATTATAGTTTGACCATCACTAAATAGGGGGTAATTTGAGTCTTTTTATCATCCGTAGCCCCACTAGCTAACACATGTGCCATATATACTAATGTGAGTCACACATGACAGTTAGTTAGTCAGTTAGGCACATGTTTTTCATCTCTACATCAATTCACAATATGAATAGGCCCATCTATTAAGTGTTGGTGAAAGTCTGGTGTATATACGTAGTCTGGTATCTCCCCATTAAATCTATGATTGAGTATCAACTCATGCCACCTGTTTTCTATTCTTCAGGCTGCCCCTCTGGTGCTTCACTATCAGCTGGAATCACAAGGACCACCACCAAAGAAAGATATTGACTAGAAGTGTTGGTTGCTAAACTTGCCTGCTTTGTAAAATGCACCTTTCCTCTGACAGGTCAGTGATAAATGCAAGCAACTCAATGGCAGCCATATTGAATGTGCCTGGCATGTACTGTACTGTCAACCAACTCAAAAGACAGCCATGTTAAAGTTAGCCGGTCTTGTAAAATGCCCCTTTCCTCTGACAAGTCAGTGATGAGTGCAAGTAGCTCAATGGCAGCCATATTGAATGTGCCTGGTAACTGTACTGTCAGTCAGTGTATAATTACAACCAACTCAAAGCCAGCCATGTTAAATTTAGTCTGTCTTGTAAAAATGCACCTTTCCTCAATGACAAGTCAGCGACGAATGCAAGCAACTCAAGGCAGCCACATTGAATGTGCCTGACATACTGTTACTTGCTGCAAGTCAGTGTTACTTGATGCCAGTCAGTTTATAAATACAACCAACTCAAAGGCAGCCATGTTGGATATGCCTGCCATGTAAATTATGCTTTAACTTGATGTCAAGCCAGTGATGAGTGCAACAAACCTGTATACCTGTAACAGCGTCCTGTTCACTTCGAAATTGAAAAAGCTTGACAAGAGCAACAAGCAGCTGTGATTGGCAGGACCATGACCAAAGAATGATATAAAATGATGCACATAGAAATTATATGAAATTATTGATACCAAATGACAGTGTGAAGCATTCACTTACAAGGCTATGATGTCAAGAAGTTGCAGATCTAGTCAATTGGTTTACACTTCCTGAGTTAAACCATTGATAAACAGTAACGCTTATCCATTTCATACACGAAACCATGAATCAATGGGAAATTTGCTTCATATTGGCTGTGATAATCTACAAATCCAGATGGATGAACAGGCGAACAGTTCCCAGGATTTGAACTTCCTTCAATTAAAAAAAAAACATGATTAAGCGGTTGCAGAGTAAACAGTATTTTCTGTGCACAAATTGTCGTGTTACCTACTAATTGACCCCTAGAGGACTGCATTCCTGGATATTACAATTGTCCTGCTTAGTTGTTATATACACCTCGCACAAAAATCGTTTTTTTTAGGGGATGGGGTTTAGTGTTGTTCAAGTGTTCTGTCTCAGCTATCTAACAAATATTCATAGGTGAGGTGTTTTATGAAAGAGTAAAAATGCAGCAATAAAATGTACATTTCGGACACATAAGAATCATCAGACTTTCACATCCTGCCGATCTAATTACATGGCACGTTTCTTTTTGTGTGAGATGTATGAACAATTCACTGATGTAACCAAATGCAATCTTTCTTTGGCAAAATTGGAACACCTTAAATTGTACATGTGTTTGTCTTACAAGCCCTGTGATTGGTTCAAATATAGGGAATTCATTTTGATGAAATGGACTGATAGTTCCCAGGGGGTTAAGTTTGTAAACTGAACAACTCCAAATCTTTATTGTAGATAAGAAAAGAAGATATAAGGACCTTCCCATCATGCCTTGCTCCCAATGGGATTTGTTTTGCTTGGGCTTAGGGGAGACACGTAAGCTAATCGGCAACAGCTTGCCGTTATCTGAACTAGACGGCAGAGTCAAATTTTGGGCATCTGGCTTGAACATATTTCAATTTAATGCTTCAAAATCATAGATATAGTACATTGGTACACAACCTGCGTGGATAAGAGGAAATATCAATATGTATAAGATTAGCGGAGAAATAGACTGTTCCAACTAGCGCAGATATCTGAACCACATTGCCAATTAGTTTACGTGTCTCCCCTTATGAGAGGATGTAGCGATAAAACAGCACAATGAGCAGACCGCGTACCAATTTTGTATTTCAGATATGTTTCATCACTATATCCTCTAATTACAATTTGTACAAAAAATCCAATTGGGGGAAACAAGGCATAATGGAAAGGTCCTAATATTGTCTTTTGTAAATAAGAATCCAAACTATATTATATTTTTGCTTTTATGCTTGAGTGTAACTTCAAAAGTTATCTTGTATATTGCTTCAACAATGAGTATATGCACAAAAATTATGAACATGCTGGCAATATTTGGGCATGTGAATGCAAGGATGTTGGGACTGCAATAGTTGCCATGTTACACCTTGTCACTAACATGCAAAGTGGCACTGGTGCAAAATGAGGCCACAACTTTGGGCCCAGCCTCAACCCGGCCACTATTTGATTTTCCAATATGTCCATCATAGGCTTCATTATGGGCCTTTAGATGTTTTCAAAGCATGTATTGTAATGAATATTTTATGATAATCTGACAAGTGCATTATGATAGTCAAGCCTATAGTGGCCATCTTGAAAAATCAAAGCTGTGGCCGAGCGCATAAAGTTGTGGCCTAAATTTTCTCCATCGCCAAAGAACTCTCAAAACCCCTCTCTCATATGTCAGTTGCACTTGTCATGGCTTTCCAGGTGACATTCAAGAGCCACTGACCTAAGACTGGACATGTTGAGTAATGCAAATTTATGACAAATGGCAGCTATTGATTTACATCTTTCTTGCTTTCACATGACAATTTGTCACATTTTGTAAATTGAAACATTATGGCTGGTATGCAAAGAGAGGTTTATGGTTTTACCCATGTTTTTTAGTTAAATTAGTCTTAATTCTCACAATCGGAGTCACGTCACATTCTTTCAGGCATGAGAGTGAAAACAACTTGCCACATTTTTTGCTTAGAGGCACAATAGTATGATACAGTAGATACGATGCTGTTTTCATTTCAGTGATACTATTCAGCAGTAATGGCCAGAAGTGTGACTGAGAGAATATTAACCAGGGGCCGATTTCACTAACATTTAGCGATGGTCGCTAACCCAGTTTTGATCGCTAAACTCCAAAAACGATCGCTAATACCTGCTATTATAGCGATCATTTTTGGAGTTTAGCGATCAAAACGGGGTTAGCGACCATCGCTTAATCTTAGTGAAATCGGCCCCAGGCCCTTGTGTAAATGTAGCTAATGTAAGACATCTCTTATGGATATGGGCCAAAAATATGGTTCAGGTTGGTGTCAACCCATCATTTTGAAAAGGGTTTTTACTGTGTAACTCCACAACTAAAAAGCAAATCTGCATGTCAAAATGGTGATGTTAATTTTAAACAAAAACCTATGATTTTCTTTGCTGAGTCACAGAGCAAAGGCTGTTCCAAAATTGTAGGTTTTCACCAACCTTAAATTACCTAATGTAATCTTCCAATGAAATATTTTATGAATACATATCTTTGAAGTACTATATATGTAAATGTTTTGATAGAACTTGTTGTTAAACCATTTTCAGTGAGCTTAATGAGTTACAATAACAAACGATAATGTAACCACTCATCCAATTCAACTATTGGCCAAACAATAATTTATTGGACAGTGTAAACACAAATCCAGAGTGCAGGGCCCCATTGTTTGTAAATGCACTATGGATTTTTGTTTAAATTGTCCAATAAATATATATTTAGTTTAAATAATAATATTTTCATGGCTTTCAAGGTAGTCAATATTTGTATGTTATGTCTTGAACAAACATGTGATTGGTAATGGTGAGCATACTATGAATATGACATGAAACTAAAGCATCATTTTTGAAAAAATATATATGCTGATGTTTGTATTCAATTGTTTATCCACAGATTATCAAATTGTGATGCATTGAAAAAAAAAATGCATCTAAATATGATTTTCAGTGGATCACCAGTTTAGTTCCTCTGTATGTATTTCAATAAGTTGGCCTTAATTGTACATGAATTTTATTAAGTTGTACATAACTAAGATGGAATTATGGTCTAGTATAACATTGTCTGACAAGACAAGGTCAAGTCAAGTCAAAAGTGAAGCTTATTTGCTAACAGCTATGGTGCAAGTAATGAGTTTTATTTACCATCTAAGTACATGTACTTTTTACATACGGAACATATTTCTGTCACTTGGTTGAGGAGGAACAAGCTGGATTAAGAATATTACTCTGGATGGGTAGACATGGTTAAGGGGAATGTGTCAGATGTCGGAAATTTTGATTGTAAGTTACAGGGCAATTTAGGTAGTAAATTATATTTGATGTTCCTGTTATTTATAAGTTCAAAGAAATGTATATCTGTATTCAGGTGACTAATTATGATGATGGGGGTTCAGAATAAAATTTAGCAATTTAGTAGTAAATTATATTTGAAAAATTCAGACATGAAACTCGTTAATTATGTTACATACCTGATGTTTACGGTTGATTTTAGGCACAACTTATTTTGTCAGGAAAATTATACTATGACCTTAAAGGAGTTCAACCAGAGTATTTCTTCCATTTTAGCAAGGTCAGAGTTTTGGTACAAATCTTTGAAACCATTCTCACTTTATATGTACAAAGTAAGATTTGATATGAGACAACATGTATTGTAATGCAACAATTGCATAATATTGTATTCACTCAACATATTGTATTAGTGAAAATTCTACATTATATTTCTATCAATGGTATGTATTTGAACATGTTGACACATACTGGAACATACAAAGAGCAAACATAACGGATGAATGTAAGCAGATGAGTTAATGTCATCGGCCTGATCTAGAAATATTTGGATACACCTATGAGATGCATACTTTATATGCAAAATCTTAAAGAAAATTATGCAAAGGATCAAGAACAGTTTGGGAAAAAGGATGAATCCAGCAGGCAAATGGATTGAGTAGCAAAAACCCCACCCTATTGTACTCAAATTGAGTGCTTTTTGAGCAATTGTCCCAAAATACACCCAATTTTTACAAATTGGGCGCATTAATCTGCAATAAAAAACACCCCATCGCTATACCGAAATCTGTGAAAAACTACCCCTAAAGGCACTTACATTATACGTATACAATGTCAATGTAAGTACCCCGCTTGGATATTATTGTAGGGAAGATTATAATGAAGACCATCTTATATATAGTAGGCCTGGGACTTTCCGGGTAATCTGCTACCCGGGTAATCTGCTACCCGGATACCAGACTTATTTTCCGGTCGGGTTACCCGGTACCCGACCTTATTGATAATTGAGCATTTACAATATTAGAACGGGAAGTTTGACGGATCTACTATGACCATTGTGGTCACGATTTATCATTTTTAGTTTGATTAGATGATGATTTTATCATAAAATTTTGAACACAAAATGTTTTGTTCAAAATTCTATGATTTTATTGTCCATTTCGGGTTATCGGTCAGCAGATTTTGTACCCGGGTAAACTCATGACGGGCAGGTATCCGGGTTTTTAGTCGCAGGCCTATATTTTTTGCGCACGTCACTATATATACAGGGTGTCCATGAATTATTTATACCCGCTTTCAAAAAATCAGAAAAAATATTAAAGAATAGTTTTTCATAAAACCAACAGCTTTTCTACAATAGTGGACACGTCTTCTACATTGTCAATAGGTTTCATCAAAATATCATGCTACATTGCTTTTTGCGATGATTTAATTGAAAATGGACGCAAAAGTAGTTTTAATCTGTACAAATAATCATGAATGTACAATAAATACTTGTAATATTAGTATGCACACTTACTAATGTTTGTAAACTTTAATGAATACACCTTTACCAAATTTAAATCTTCTTTCTTTGCTTTTGTAATTTTCTATGATCTAAAAAAAGCATTACCTGGCAGACTTCTGATTCTATTCCTACTCAGAATAGTAAGATAGTTGTAATAAGATTTGGAGCAGGAACCATACTGGAGGGTAAGTTGAGAAACCACAGTTCTGTTGATTATGTCAACATACTTCCCCGCGTTGAGGTTTCTGTCGACAAATATTGTTACCTATAAAATACCCACCCAAACTGCTAACTTTCGGTTGTCATTATAGCAATGTCAAATATAAAGTTTCTAGGTTGGTTTCCCTTAGGTGCGTAACATCTTATCTTACATTATTTGTACTGGTCATTGTAAAGCTGTTCAAGCGTAACCAAAATTGTTATTTCTTTCTCCAAGGACACCCAGTTAATCAAAAAAACCTAAATTGTATTTTACGTTTCAACTTTAGAAAAATAAAAGAGGGTTTCGGTGTAGTCAGTTTTAATTGAATGTTTAAGTTCAACAATTTCTCTCTGATAACAAATTTACATTTTCCAAAATATACCTTGTTGTGAAAAATCTCTATATTTTTCAAAATTCTTTAGAAACCTAAATGCATGTTTAACTTGGAAATTTATCAAGATTTGACCAAAACCTTACCCACTGTTCCACAAAAAAAACTGATAGCCGGGTATTAATCATTCGTGGACACCCTGTATTTTCACATTGGAACTATTGTTCCTATGCCAGCTGGATACTGCACACCCACCCACTCATTGGAAAAGAATTTTGTGTGCATGATAAGCAACAATGTGTTTGGGGTGAAAAGATATAAATAGGGATGAATGAAGCCACATTTGAAACTGGATTGAACCATGTTGCTCGACCCTTTAGCCTGCTTGATTCAGCGTTTTCCGCGGATTGCGGAACAGAGGACTAAAATCAATTCTTTCAATGTTCCAAAAGCCATATCAATTGATATTTTGTTGAATTGTACATAAACCATCGAAGTTTTGAATCATACACCGAGTCATTTTCTCCAATTGTATTCCCATCTTTAATGCACTACTGTATATTCAGACTAGATTTGTTTTGATCAGTAGTTCCATAATCAGTTGACCAATTATTTGACCTTATACCTTTGTATATTTAATTGTAACTATTTGATAATTTGCAAATAAGGGCCTTTAACCTGTATTGTAAATGACTACATGTGCCAGTAAATCAACTCAATTATTTGTACAAAAGAGGATTTTTTGAGATATGATAATATATTTTTATGAAACTGTATTCAGAAAAGTGTTTTTAAGAAGTGAAGTATTGTTGTGAGATTGTAGTACTGTACTGCTAGGAAGGATGCTTATGTTTGTATTGTGAGTTCAGTAGATTGTTAGTTTCATTTTTGTTATTGAACTTGTTTATGTTTGAAATGTGAACCTATTTTGAAATATGAAATTAATTGACATACTTTAAAATCTCAATATAGTGCCCCTTTTCCCAGTTGCCATTTTGTGCCATATTTTTTATATGGTTTATAAGATATGAAATTGATTGCCTGTGTCTGATATATAACGAATGTAACTTTCATTTTAACATCTGATTAGTGATGTAGACCTGTTGGTATTGTAGTAAGGAACATGTTTATGAGCAAAACATGAGGTGCACTATATCGAGATTTTAAAGTACCCATACGACATTGGTTTATAAGATAATATGGAAAAAATATGTTTGGAAACATAAGCATTTTTAGAAAAACAATACATATTCATCAGAAGAATTCTTGATTTCCAAATCAAAACCGGGATCAAATTTCGGAAATGGCTCCTGTTTCTCTTGAAATTTGAAGGAACAGGAGTCGCTTTTTTTTTCTTCTTCAAATTTCCGGCTCCTGGTCCATGTCAGCTTAAGAAAATGCTTGCAATACTTGTGAAGTTTAAGGAACAGGAGTTGCTTTTTTGTTTCCAAATTTCCAGCTCCTGGTACATGTCAACTTAAGAAAATGCATGTGATACACTGGTTGATAATATATACCCCAATCTTGTGACATCCCATTTTGTCATTACCTCGGTAATGGCTTCAGAGAATTGGTCAGATTTCATTGCTTTCCTCTTGAACAACTCAATATATCCAGATTAACTCAGTCAGCTTACTTAGAGGAGCCCCACGTGCACAAATTTTTTATTCCATTGGGGATTTTATTTTGTAGAATCTGTTAGGTAACACCAATCAAACAAATTTTTAGGCCTAAAGGCTAGATACACTTCGTCATTTTTGTAGTCATTTTCATTCAGAATTTTATCATTGGTGTAAATTTTCTACAATGGAGTAAACTGTTCATTCTGAATGAGGATTTTCATTCTAAATGTTCACGTTATGAAGAATGTATTAAATGGAGACTTATTTTTCACCCCATTGCACATTTTCAAGTGCCTACTGATGGGTAGTATAATGTTTGATATTGATTCCACGAGCTAGATCTATTCATGGTAAGCTAATCTCTTCTTGCAATGATGGTTATGTTTTACACAATGGTGATATTGTACATGGAAAATGTTCATTCAGGATTAAAGTTTACACTATTCTTAAAAACTCATCGCCACAAGAAAAATTCTGAATGAAAATGTCTGCAAACTACAAAATGATGAAGTGTATCTAGCCTATTACACATCATTTGTATTATTCCAAATTGACTTTAATGATTGGAAACGGACAGATTGGCCAATGTATACACAAGTTAACTCGATAGGCAGAACGAAGCTTATCAATTTACATATTCTGAAATTTTGATCATAGATCTGTGTATTCTTTCAGTTCACAAATGTGATACCTAACCTTAATCTTAATTTAAATTCAAATATTAACCAATAAATTATATGTGGATGCAATATTTTTTTCAACTTCAAGTTGACAAATATGTAAATGAAGTCCTTTATGAATAATTAATATATATCCCCATTCTAAATGTTTGTGTATAATGATAACTGTATTTGTTTTAGCCCAAAGGGCAATGAAAATAAAAATCCATATATATTATATATAATATATACATTTAACTATACTTTGTGAGTTTGCGATTTAGTTTATTTCATTGTATTCCAATGCATTTGTTTGTGTACAAGATGGCTGTAAGTAGTATTTTGAGCAATATTTACTTAAAAATTGGCTTGATGTGATTTCTGCTTCCAGGTTTGACTCTTTTCATACATAATGATTTTAATTCATTTTGAAAGTCCATCCATTCTCTTTTTAGTAACTCCTTCATTTGTTTTGTTTGTTTACTTCAAATCCATGGAAAAGATTCAAAGTTGGGACATTTAAGTTACATACATGATACTTTGGCAACGGAAGGGTACTCTAACTGAAAAATGCACCTTTCAAGCAATCAAGCACTAGTGCTTGCGTACACACAAATTGGCGGTAAAATGTAAGATGCGTATAGCGATGTAGTCGAGTAATTTTAGTGCGCTACGCTAAGGCAGTGTGGGGTCACCACGACTAGCGTAGCGTCGATCCATTCGTATTGCAATTCCATAGCTTAGCAGAATTTTTAGAGTCCAAATAGTCCTGTTTTGTATCTGTACTTTCTTTAACATGTGGTTACATATAGAAAGAAGTTTAAAAATATTTTAAATTTGATTTATTTATTCATGGTTTTTGTTTTCTTTTTAACATGTTTGATTATCAGCCATTGATTGAATTCATCTTTGAAAATTAATGCAGCACCCAAAACTTTGCTGATGACAGCACGAGGAATGAAATTTATTTGAAAATATATATTTCCTGCCAAACATTAGCCATTATTGTTAGACTGTTTTTGAGTTGCGTTTGATGGAATTTTAAAAAGGGAGTATGTAGATCTATGTGGAGAAGCTGTAAATAACCTGCCAAGCATCTCCCCATGCAGTGAGGGATCTTTCTGCTTGTGCTGTCATGGCTGCTTGGATTGCCCTTAGGATGCTTTCCCTCCTTGATACAGGTAACTACTTCAAAGTAGTAGGTGTCTTGGTGACAACTTGTCAACATTACACTGTCATTTTAGCAATTTTTGTGTTTTGCTGTTAGAGCCTTGATATGCATTTGACATTTGACCAAAAAATACATATTCTGAAATAAACAGGATATCCAACAACTCTTGGGTAAAACCATGCTAGTCCTATTCATAAATAATTACCCCCCCCCAAAAAAAAAAATGTAAGCTATACAAGCTTCAAATCAAATGTGCATAATTTGTCACAAAGAAGTGGAAAGTTCAAGTTTATGTCACAAAGTTGATATTAGCAGAATCAATTTTGCCAGGTATTTAAGTGGATTCTTTTTATGTGAAAGAAACTTCAGAAAAAAAAAAATCATACACACCATATTTTGTCTGCAAGAATAAAATTTATTTAATCTCTTTGTCATTAACCGTGATAAATTACTACTTTTGAATTATTACTCTATCAATACCATCATCTTCATAATAGTGTTCTGTGTATTTCAAAGAAAACTATTCTTTTACATTGACATCACAACTGATGATCCATCATAACCATAGCTATTGCTTTTGAAAGTTTTGGTTGATTTATTAATTTATGTGTCAAAGTTCAAGATGTATTATAATTTGTAGTATGACAAAATGGTTGACAAAGGTCTCACGACTTACTTGTTTGAGTGATGGTGGCCTGCGTCCAGCATCCACCGAACTTCAATGCCTACTGATGTAATGAGGTATAATTTGGAATTTTCTTTTCATTAATTTATCATTTATCCTCAAAAGTATCCAAAGGTTTTTCGAATTTAGAACTACACTGGATTCATGTGATGTCTTGTTGATTTGTGTGCATTTCCTGTGTTCCTGACTTATTGACAAATTTTGTTCTGAATCAAATGACACAGTCTACATGAAAAATATGATGGATTTGCTTATTTTCAGTGCCTAGATTTGTAATTAGTTGTTATTATATATTCATCATTTGCCAATGACTGGTATTGCTAATGATTAGTTCCTAGTATTTTAAGTCTCAAAATATTGAGCGCAAATATTTCACAATCCGTTAAGTCATAGTTTTGCAAAGTTGCCAGTCTGATACAAGCTCTATTGGCATGAAGGAGTATTAGATGTATAGTCACAGCATTTACAGTTCTCATTGAAGACAAGTGGAGAAGCACAGCTCTGAGTGTGGATTATCTCTCCACCAGAGCAGTGATGGAAGTCTTCACTGCATGGTGAAGCTTCAACCATACTACCATCAGGCTGACCAGCACAAGGGTTGTTGGGGTTCCTAGTTGTTGTTGGTGGTGGTGGGTCGGTAGGAGCATCAGGATCCCTGGTGGTTGGTGGTTGGGTTGGTCCTTGTGTTGGTGCTGGTGGGAATGTGTAATCACCTGTGAAAAATATCATGACCTTATTATATATATCAATATTCATTAATGTATTTTTATTTACAATCACACTGTACTTAATACTGTAGGTTTAGTCACTCCGGATCTTGCTTCTATTTCAGTTAACCGATATGCTTGCATTATTAAGAAAGATCTTACTTTAAAAAACATGGTGCACATTAGTAGTAGTTGGCTTACTCGGATGTAGCAAACACCCAGGAACATCATATCTGCACAATTGAATGTTCTTAAGCACCCATCAAAACTGTGACTGTAACCTTAGTTTTAACCAGGATTAGTGTAGATAGATGACTGTATCTAACCTTAGTTTTAACCAGAATTAGTGTAGTAATATGACTATAATCTAATCTAACCTTAGTTTTAACCAGGATTAGTGTAGTAAGATGACTGTATCTAACCTTGGTTCTAACCAGAATAGGTAAGATGACTATAATCTAATCTAACCTTATAGTTTTAACCAGGAGTAATAAGATGACTGTAATTAACATTGGTTCTAACCAGAATTAGTGTAGTAAGATGACTATAATCTAATCTAACCTTACTTTTTAACCAGAATTAGTGTAACAAGATGACTGTCAACTACACAGGCGATAGGAGTGGGATATTTTTCGCTTGCCCAAACATTAAAAACGGATTAAGTGAGGTCACCGTCAAATTCTGTATCAACCAATCATAAACAACTTACTCATTAAATGTGACGGTGTAGGCCTTACAAAAGTCGTTGTATTAGACAAACTA
>JXSR01S025614.1:60879-72305 GCA_000969725.1 Ophiothrix spiculata
TTACCAATTCTCCAACTGAAACTTAATATTGAGAAAAATAAACAAGAGTGTTTATTCTAACCAGGGTGAGCTCAGCTGTGATATCCTGACGTAAAAACAGTGCTAATCCCTAAATCCTATGGCGCGCACAAATTGTGTAATCTTGGATTAGTCTCATTCACGCATACATTGCACAGACGGACACCAGGCGGACACACAAAACTTGCCCACCTGCTTGATGCCACTCAATCCAAATTCACCAATCAGTTCTGTCACGTTAGGCTTAAGTGGCAACCTACGAAAGCCAGGCTGAGAGGAAATCCTTCGACTAGATCCAAATTAAGGATAAAGCCTGTTGGATCCGGGAATAGGCTGACCAGAATTTCCTGTTCAGTTTTCGTTTGAAAGACCCTGATATGTTTGCGAGATTGTGATGTACATTGATTTTGACCTCATGGATCATGGGAAAGGTTTATTGGCTTATGAATTGTGTATTGTTTTAGTGTTTGTAGCGATAATATGTCAGATCTTGCAAAAGTGTTTATTTGTTTGGCAATGTTGTGATGATGGTACTTTTGATTTTTAAAACTACATTTTTTGTAGTGCAAAATATTTAGTTGCTGGACAGATACTTACTTGAATTAAAACCAACTGTATGCTTGAATTTAGCTGCAAAAGGTTTGATCGTTACCTGTTCCAGAAGTCAGACGTAACTTTATAGAACCCTGAAATTGTCTAGATTTGTGTGTTTGTCCCTGGAAATATTTGTTCAATAAAAACTGAATAATGTAATGGTGAGTCTATTTCAAAAACAGGTTGGTCAACATTACTGTTGAATGCACCGTATTATCTTCACACTCTTTTGATAAGAGAAAAAAATAGGAGACAAACACAACTTCTTCTCTCATAGAATTCAGAAGACACAGAAGTTGACTAAATACCCAAGAGCAATCACAAACAAGAATTGCCATCAATCAAGGCAGTTTGATCAGATTATCCATCATGAGATATTGTCAAAAACTTGTTCTTTCTCCCTATTTTTGTCAAAATACAAGTAAGTGACACATGGCATCCCAAAACTGCACATGAGCACAAAGTTTTGTCAATGTCCTCTGAGACTTCACACAGGAAGACGGTGCCCCTTCAACGAAAGTAATCCCATATTTCACTCAACTTGGGAAAGCTCAATGTGTTGATGAGGCTGACGTCACTTCCTTAAGCACTGCTTAACATCAATGCTAATCGCTTCAAGCCTTTGCACTTTTGTGGCATGAGGTGTTTACACATCCACATGAGTGTTAACTTAACATCCTATTATCAACCATTTGTTTAAATGATCAGACAGAACTCAGGAATTTGTTTCCAGTGAACTTGCCCAATGGCCCCTCTCCGCCGTGTAGTGCGGACTGTGGTTCGCCACATCTGTGGTTAAAACAATTAAGTCAACTCCAAAACTTCCATTACAGCTCTGTAAGTCATTACTCACTTGTACTTATTTGTTTGTTTGTTCCCTATTAATCCGTTTAAAGTAATGCTACTTTCTACTCCTTGTAGTTCTTGTTACCAACGTGCAGGTGACTTAAAATGTTCATCAAAACATCCTCAATGACTGACTACGTCCTATTTCATTTAATTTTCCCATCCTTATCTCAAGTTTTGACAGATACAAAAACAACGGTGATGATGTCTTGTACATATGGGGCATGTGACAAGACACTTGTTAACTCTTTACTTCACACAAATGTGACAATTTTTTGCACATGGTCGTTAATGTGTTTTGTCCCTAATAAAAGTGTCAAAGTGTTTTTGCCAGTACTCCAGCTAACTTTTCTTTCTATTTAGAACTTTTTCAAATTACATTATACCTATAACATATTTAAGTTGGAGCAGATGTGTCCAACAGATATTCCTCAATTCCATCTATTTCATTTACTTTGTTTGTAAAATAATAATAGTGCATTCAGCATTTATATTGCACCTTTCTACCCAGGAAAAAAGTACAAAGTGTTTTGTGCTGCTGTCAAGAAACCATCAGTTTGTTTCAGCTAGGTTACATGCCTGATGCACAGGTTGATCAAGTACTTGAGATATTATTAGTTACCCACTTACAGGATTTCGTATCGAATAGAGCTCTGAAGTTTTATGTGATTCAGAAATATCCTTTTCAGTTATTAACAAATGAAATTGTTGTATTTTTATCTACTGAGTGATAATGTACCATATAATCCTTTGGTCTTAGCAGGACTCAAACTCTTGGCCGACTGATTTGGGAGTCCTGCATTTGGTTTTACATGACACCAAAACACTTTGGTGAGTTCATAGAAGCTCTTACAGTTTAGCTTCAGGGTAAGGAAATGCACCATATCTAAATAATCAAGAAACGTCCTTCCACATTTTAACGATTTAAAATGTTCTTTCAAGCTATTATTTGTCTAGGGAAATACCAGGAAAACAAATTGATATCTTATCTGAGGAAAAAGTTTTATTTAAAAATGCTGTATTTGTGTAGGAAATACGACAGGAAAATAATTGATGTTTAATCTGAAAAAAAAATCAAGATAAAAAATACTGTTTTGCTTGTTTTCTCTGTATGACTTTTAAATTTGTAGAATGATATAGCCTTCTCAACTTATTACAAATATGGTAACATGTATTTCAAACCATAGTCCATATAACTATCTCCATTTCTTTCTGTGTTATAAGTTCGTAAAGCATAGAGCAAACCAATTGGTTCCTGTTTTAGGTTAGGATCTCCTCTTTCCATTGATACAAAAATTATGGAAATCGGTCATAGTGACGTCATAAAGTATGGCCGACCTAAAAATTTTGATTTTAGCGAAATACAATGTGGATTATTTTGGCTAAAAGAAAACCTCTACACAGATGGTCTGTGGAGAGACAGTTTTAGTGGGAGAAATAAATGCACAAGGGTTGTGTAAAGAGGTCCCTTAATAAAGTATGTTCCTGGGTATATTTGTTCTTGGTGATCTTTAAAACTTTTTTATATAATATGATTGAGTTTTTTTTAATGAAAAATCCTTGCCTTTTTGGCCCAAAACCCCCTAAATATGGGTCAGCTTTTGAAAAGAAAATGCTTCAAATCTTAAAAATGACCAAAATTTCATGCAATGTTACAACATTTACAAAATATTTTGATTTTGAAAATAACTGACTTAGGATTGGGAGAGACCTATGTGGACAACAACAACAGATTACAAATCATAACTATCTTGGATTTATAGAACAACTTTTGGATTATAATGCAAAGTTTTTGTGTGAAAGAGCAAAATATTTAGCCAGGAGTTGTGTTGTTTGAAGCAAATAAGCGATTGTTTAAAGTCTCTAAATAGGCCAAGGGCTTTACGACTGAAGTCAAATCAAAGGACGCCAGTCGTGGTTATGTTGATTCAGGGTGTATTGCAGATAAAAGCTAAATCCATTCTGTAATCCTGGAAATCCACCATAACTTGTTACATATTAGGGCATAGATCGGCGCTCTTATATGAATCTTAACTATGTACTTGTCAATATGTATCATCCCTATAATGTCAGATAAAACCCAGGAATATTGGTTAAGCCTCCTTAAATCACGTTAACGTAATTGTTACAAGGAGATGTCCTACAGAAGATGCACCTGTTATGGTATGTCTAATGGTTGGGTGCAATGCTGCCAAGAAACAGGTTGCTTGATATGGCGCATTTCCTTTGCCTTACAGCTATCAGTTTGGGTGTCTAGTTGAGTGTTGGACTTAAAATATGATTGCCGTTCTTCAGATATATTGAATATTGGATGCAATGTGTGCTACTCTAGGACATCGCTCTACCATGCGTATTGTGAAGTTGAAAAACACAATGATGTGGTAAAAGCAGATTTCAACAACATGGAGATGAGGATGTTGAATTAGCCACTCGTGTAGGTTAATACATCATTTTGTATAATATGTACAAAGAAGATTCGGTGTATTATCAGATTTCATTAGTATTCCAAGGAATAAAATTGTTGCAATTATGTTATTATACAAAAGTGATTTTTTTCTCTTTTATTCCAGACCCAACTCGTGTCTGTTCATCTAGATTCAGCTTCACAGAAAATGTAAATTTCCCACAGAATTTTTAGGGCTGAATGCATACAGACTCCTAAATTGGTTAGAATTAGGGTCAGAACAAAATTCCCATCAAAAACTATACCATAACCCTAAACCCTAAAACTAACCATAACCCTAGACCCTAACCCTAAATTAAACCTAACACTAACCCTAACCCTAAAATTCTGGATGGGACCTAAAGAACTCAGCGATAAGCCTTCTCTTGTTGCTGTGCCAAAGTTATAGCAAAGCAAGTAGGTCTAACGTTGAGACTGATGTGCAAAAATATACTATCATGATCCTGCTTGAAACAATTATATAGGCCTACCTCCAATCTATAGGCTGTTATCTCAAAGAAAATCAGATTATAGGTACCAAATTAGGAGAGAACATGACAGGAACAAGTGATGTTGACTTGCACCTCGTTTTAAACTTTATTTGCATGCAAAAGGAAAACTAACATTAGTAACTTTATGAACATTTACCTGTTATGCAGACAAAATTGAACAAAATTATATGATTTCTTTCAAAAAGTTAGTACCAAGCACATATTACTAGAGTTACTCTTTGAAGTTGCTAGCAGCAGTGAGTTGCGTGATTATTTCGATTGGGCTTGTTTCCTTGCCCTAAGGCTAACAGAAGTGTGTCTATGTGTCAGGCTGTTAAATCAAATACTGGTGTCGTATAGGATCATGGTTATTATTAAACCTTAATCCTGTATAGATTCTTGTTTTTTTGTAATGAACCAATAACTGATTGAATCAACTGTTTCTAAGTTGTGGTTTCAATGGCATCCTTGTAAAAAAAATATTTATATGCATAATTTTTTGCTGTTGCAAACTTTCTTATTTCTCTTTATTCTGACCTTTTTTTGTCCTGAGAAGTCCAAAGATATTCAAAATGTTATGGTCTGCCAGGGCCATGCCCATAAAAGTCCCAATGAAAACAACCTATATACTGTAGCACATCTGGACACTTCATGACCTTTATGGACAAATCTGTACTTTTCTGGACATTTGCTATTCCTAGTGTAATTGGAGAAGAGAATATCAATAAACTGTTGGTATCTCAATAATTATTTGGCTCAAACTCATTTGACATATCAATATTGAATGTGTTAAAATATAGATCAGCAAGACACACCTGTGTATGCTGTCTGATAGTTCAATGAGGGTTGTGATTACCTCTGGCCTTTCTGGCCTTTTGATCACATCCTCCATATTATCTGTGTTTTTAAATGTCATTTTAATATTGCTATTGTTTTTGTATATGATTTTATGGAAAATAAAACTGATATGAATGAATGAATGAATGAGAGCTAGCAAGAAGTGGGTGCTTTATAGGGCTTGTTTCCTCGCCTCAAAGCAATCAGATCGGTGTCTAGATGAGCTTTGTACCAGTGAATTGGAGGGTCACAAGAGGCTTCTGACATACATATGGATGCAGTGTCAATCATTTCAGTATGTTAAGGAGAGACATTTTTAATGATAGTTCTTAAAAATGATGATGGATAAGGGCAAAATCAGAAACGCTAACCTTTCCCTATTTTTGAGGGTTTTTTTTTGATGCTTGAACTTCTGTACCTAAAACCAACAAATTAAAAAATAAACAAATTTTGTTGAAAAAACAAACAAACCTGTGTTTCCTTTAAATATTTTAATTTTTCTGAGGATTTGAATGTTGGTATGTTTGCATCAAAGTTCATGACTGTCATTTTCAACCTTGAAATTACTTTTTTATCAACAGTTGATTTTTCAAGTTTTCCCCTGACTGTTTCTTTCTAATTTTTTTGAATATAGGCCTAGACCTAAAGAAATGAAGTAACTGGAGTTCGCCTGTTTCCTTTTTTCATTCAAAGTTCACAATGCACCTGAAAGAAATATTTAAAGAATTGTTGAGTGACTTACATCAAATGATTCAAATGATTTGATTTTCCAATTTGGATAAGTTTGTAGTTTGTATGTCCATGGGCTTCTGAAAAGAACTGCAATGTTTCTTCAGAGGATTGTGCTATAATCTATTTTGTCAAAAAATTATGTTCCTGTTACATATTATTTTGAACAAGTAATTTTTTTTTGGCAAAAAGAGCTTAATGTGCACTCTATTTATAACAAATATTGTAATAAATGCCATAACCATTTCCCCAAAGTTGCTGCATCATGTGAACTTTTCTAAATGTTTTGAATAAATTGAAGACAAGCAGAAGCTTTTTTGACAGATTAAATCTTGATAGATTACGACTACGATTACAGGCATTAAGTTGCTTGACAAGAAATATTAATCAGATGTTGATTACAACTTTGGCACCCTTACCTCAAAGGTTCACACCTAATCTGTCTTCTGATGTTCAACAAGTTTGACGTTAAGCCAGCATCTGCATATTTTTAGTCTAGGGATTTAAAGACAAAGATGCATATACGAGTAGCCCTTATTATTTGGTTGGTGGCCTTTTTTTTTTTGACTCTGTCATTAAACAGTGCCAATTGTGACACATTCACACATTTTTTTGTGAAATTTCGAGGCCCTGATATGAGCAAAACTTAGTAAGACTTTTTCTTCCACATCCATGGTTTTGTCCTTACCAAGCAGTTGTATATATTTTGCAAGGACCCTGGCACAGCTATTTAAAATCAGTAGTAAGGACATTGACCGTGCAGCTGTATAAGCTTTCCCTTGGGTTTCACAAGCTTCTGCACTTATTGCACATGTAATAACTGCATTAACAAATCACTCAATCGCTGCTATGAATGTGAGAATTTGCTGTGTTGAAAATTTATGTCATATTATCTTTATTTTAATATATGGATGAAAAAGAGCCAAACTTCTGAAGAAAACCTAGTGTTATTCTAGAAGGAACAGGGCTGGTAACCCATGAATCAAAAGATTATTCAAAGCTGTTGGATTCATACTTTTGGTTTTTAAAATTGTACTATCAGATATAGCTTAATCAGTAGGGGTGTGTGTGTGAGTAAAATTTTGTTCCACTTTTAGCACTGCAACTCCCTAGTAGCATCTATCAACAATCATAAAAATCTTGAGGTTTTATGACTGCCACGACGTCCTGTAGCTCCGTCTTTATTCTCGGCAAAACACACGCTTGTGTAGTCTAAAGAAGATATCTGTTCTTATTCACAATTTATTTTTCAGATTTTATTACATTTCTTTAGTATTATAATGCCGAATAACACAAAATATTATTGTATCTTATCTATAATACTTGTTTTTATGAGTGCGTTGAAATGAAAACCATGTCTGTTTGACGTAGATGTAGACTTTTGTGGCTAGGTCAATCCTGTAGTTTGATACTCGTAGGAAATTGTATTTAATAATAAGTCCGGAGTAAAAATAGATGAGGTTGAAGTTTGTGTAGTTCCCAATTATAGGTTGAATGTACCATGGAACATAGAGACATAATGATAAACTAAGATACTTAATAGAAAAATAAATGATAAATAGTTGAAAAAATAGACCTGATTGGTAAAAAACCTCGAATCAATTCTTATTCATTAAATCTTCAAATTTCACTACTTTGTTATTGGCCAGCCACCTAGGTGACCAAAATGGGAGCCAGAAAAGTACCAGGCTGGTGAATGTAAAATTGTACAGGAGTGGTGAACTTCTTACACCATAAACACAGTTTAATATAGTCTGGTTTAACATTTTGTTCCTTGGTTTTAGTCCTCTCTTGTCCATCAATTTTTGTCAGGACTCTGTATTATTTGATGTGCCAGATGATTTCCACAATTAATATAGAATAATATACATGATATTGAAAATAAGCAACCCATGTCATTTGATTGATATATACTTCGTCTTTTCATAACAACTGTTTATGTAGCTAGGCGATGATACACTTTTTGCTAGTCTGTATTTGTCCCAATGTCATGTGCAATCAATTTGAAAGTACACAGGTTTATCTAGCCAGTCATAACAACTTGGCAAGATGAAGTCCCATGATGCCATTGGTTGTCTCTGAGATAAAAGAATCCCTTGTTTTCTGCGCTGAAATCCTATGTGACAAACTCATATGAAAGTAATTTTGTGAACCGACTGATAAAAATGAACGATAAGGTTGGCACAGTTGTGAAAGAGATTGGACTAAATTGTTTTTGTAATAAGGGGACTTTAATTTTCCTCTCCAGGGGAGATTATACGAGGGGATCATTGTTTTTGAAAGAAAAATGGGAGATGAAGGTTATCATACAATTGTTTTGTAAGAAAATGCTGGGAATTTCAAGATGGTCACAAATAGTGTGTTTATTTTGTTTGAAAAGACAAATTTCAATGTAATTACCTTCGTGAGGGACAACATATTCTGGTGCATGGAGAGTCACAATTTTTTGGTCGCTGAAATGGGGGATTATGATTTTAGTAATGGCAACATTTTAGACTTAGGAATTAACCCTTATAAATAAATTTGCAGTGGTAAACTTCACTCTGTGGTGTGTTTTTTTTTCTTGCCTAATTTATCGAAAGTTTCATAATGAAACGCAACATGACATTTAAAAAATTCAATGTACCAACTGCTGTGACAAATTTATTGAAAAATTGACTAAGTATTTTTAGATTTTTCTTGGATAAATCTGCAACATAGTTTGTAATTTATTGGAAGCAAGAATGAATGGATGTCTTATTAATTTCTTCAATGTAATTCAATATGACAAGCTCATATGGAAGTAATTTTATTTACCAATGAATTCAAAGACTAGATTAGATGACACAATTTTTTATGACAAAAATATCAAAGAAAAAATGTTTTCTACTAAAATCCCTGAATACTCTTTGTTCTGTTGGAAGCGAAGGATGAGTCCTTCATTATTATTTTTGTTGTTGATTTGATCAAATATGACAGGCTCATATAAAAATGATTCTATGTGCTGACTGATTTGACGACAAGATAACATGGTACCCAGTGGCACAGTTAATATGAAGACAATTTGAAATTGACAAGTCGGTTTGAGAGGAATTCCCAGGTTGAATTAGCACTCCATAGAAGTCTATTTTCTCTTTGTGGTGAGTGTGTGCAATGACTTGCATGAACACAATTCATTCCCAAGATGAAAACTTTTTTACATTTTGAACATAATAAAAGAAAAAAAACACGTTATTTGCTTTTTTCATGTTTGTAGTTCAAAAATTTATGACAAAACATTGTCTTACAGTGCCGGAGTTTGTATTGTTATGAATAATATATGAATTATGTGTTCATTTCTGTGAAGAAACTTGCCAGATCATAGTAACAAAATAAATAATGTACTTGATTATTCAAAGAAAATTGGAATGGAAAAGAAATTCAAGCTTTATTCTGGATTGACATAAAAACGAAAAAAATATGATATTACATCCATATGTACCTGAACTTTTAAGATACAGTTCAGATCTCAGTTGTACTTTTTACACAGCAGAAATCCTAGTTCTTTGTCCTGCATACTCTTGAAAATTTATCATCCCTAGCACTTCTCCCTTCTTAAATTCTCCTCGAAAATTTAGACATCAAAAAAGGGCTAGCCTTACAGATTTGCACCCTGTCCCCACACTACCACACTAGGCCCATGTCTATGACAATTCGGTAAATATACAAGTTTAAGGAAAAAGAAATTTCAATTACAGGAATTTTTAGTCTGTGACAACTTCACAAGTGTATTTATTATAGTACCTGTTCAGTTTACACACTGTGGCAATCAATGGGAATGTTGTTGTGTAATGGTTGAAAGATGAGGCAGAAATGAAATCTGGATTCAATTATATTTTTGTCACAACAAATCATTGAATATCTCCAGATTAATTCCATCAGCGCTGCACTTTGTTTCTAAACATAAAGAATCGACTCTTTTCAAGCTATGAAATCCAACATAATCACGGAGATAGAAACATCATTTCTGTATGTTGACTGATATGAGGACAAGATAATTTGTGCCATCCATCTGTAAGGGAAGCCTGCAAATTGATTTGACAAATTAAGTCAGGGTTTTATTCTATTCATGGGTTCATTCTGTTAGTTAAATATTATTGCTGTTTCTCGATTCAGAAATTAAACGATGAAATTGTTTTTAGTGAGACTGCTTGTGGTTATTTTTATGCACTTTCTCAAGAATCTATTTATTATATTATTTGAAAACATGCACATGCAGGGTACTGCATGTTCTCAAACTTGATGCATTGAAATATAATTACAAGATTTAAGTAAAAAATAAAGCTTCAATCCATTTTGCAATGAATTATGTAATGGTGGTTATCAGGATTATAACTTTTTATTATCATTTCTAGTTATTTGCAATAGAACTTTGTAAGATAAATTGTTTTTTATATCTTCTATATCATGAAGTGTATCATGATAAAACAGAATTGAAAACCAGATTGATATAAAATTTGATGAAGAACTTGTAACTTATTGTAATCGCAAATCAACAATAGTACAATATTTATAAGATCTTAAGGGAAATCATTGGTTTATTGTGTGTGCCCTACAGATAGCTAAACAAATTGCAATTTTCAAAGATTTTTTGTCATTTCATCTGCTGCCAACGGAATTGTTTGAGATGATCAAACTCTGTCTCATCTGTAACTAAATGTTTTAATAATTGATATATTTTTTTTCTTGTTTCATGCAGGGTGCTACAATCAAAAAAGATGAGCAATTAGGAACAGTAGTTGTGGCCAGAATTATGCATGGTGGAGCTGCTGATAGAAGTGGTAAGTAATTTAGGATTAGGTTTGATTGATATAAATATACTACAATTAAATGGAAGTAACGGGTGATGTCATAATCAACCTGTAATAATGTATCACTATTTTACACAGGTGATTGTTGCACATTGGTGTCACTTTTGTCATTAAAATTTGACTTCCGAACCTCCGAGCAAATAAAGTAAATTTTCTTGACCAAGGTAACAAGGAGACATGAACCGCTGTGCGTGGGGCTCAAACCCAGATCCTCTGTATTATGTATAGTGCAAATTCATTTCTAAAAGCAGTATTCAAATCGCTGATTATATTCCAAAATTGAAAAGATTGCAATACCTGTTTTTTGTTTGTTTGTTTTTTACCTAAATCAGCATTCCATACTTTTTCATGGAATGTTTTTAGGGAAATGTAATGATCAACAATGACAGTAAAAACAGCATTTGGTGGTATGTGGTGATATCTTGTATATTGTTTACAACTACTACTGATGTGAAGTGTCTTCACAAACAAACTGTTTTGATATAAGTAGACAGCATATGTGCAAGCAGCAGCTGAATTGGGCAGATTATCCCTATTTGTCAATGTTTGTATAACTTGACATATTTTAAGAAACAAATCATACTTCACACTCTGTGTGCATTCATACAACTTATGTTCAGTATTCAGAAGATTCTAAAC
>JXSR01S025614.1:77672-93877 GCA_000969725.1 Ophiothrix spiculata
CACACACCTGTACAAGCTTGATTTACTGCATCAATCAAATGAGCTAAGCAACATTGCTGCTGCAGCATGATAGCTAAATGACAGCGGCAGTTAGCATAACTTACTTCAGGTAGACACAAAAAACCAGCATAGATACAGAAACCAGCTTATAAGATGTTGATATATTGTGTGGAAATGAAAATTTCAATCCTTCCACATTAATTTCCTTCCCAATTTCTGTTCTGTTTGGTTCAGTTGATGTTAATTGTGACCCATATCTTTTGTGCCAAGAACAAATCTTGAGCTTGCAAATTGAAAATCAGTTAGGCCAACCAAGAGCATATAGGAATAGTTAAACTCAAGTTCCTCTGTCTGTGTCTTAGATTTGATCAAAAGTCTTGAATACTGAAAAAAGAAAAAAAAAACAGTATTGGTTAAATTTAACATACACTGGCCATGAGACTTTTGGCATTGAGTGTAAATAACCGGCATTGCAGGTTGAGCATTAATGCAAGAAGAAGCAAGTATGTGCCTGTTGATAGAAAGTAAAATGACCAGGAATCCAGTTCATTGTTTTATATGAATTTTTTTTAAACACATTTAGGAAAGGTGTGAAAAAGGTGTATGTTTATAAATATAGTACTAAAGTGTAAGAGAAGATATGCTGTGGTCCAGATGTTTCAACAGTTATGGCATTATAGATATAGCCTGCAGATTATTTTCTATATAACTTATGTTAAGATTTTAATTCAACCCAATTAGTTGTACCAGGAGAATTGAGAATAAACTAAAGTAGGGCAATGAATCTTCCCTGTGGTACTGGCTATGGAAATATTAGATAATAGTCTTATAACCAGTACCAAGGGATGGCTAGAGTCCTACTTCTCTGATATAACCCTGTCCATGTTTGTTTTATTACATCTCAGTGTTACTCTGGGGATGATTTTGCAAGGAAGTGGTCAAATGTATCAACTTGGAAGTAGCTTGTGGCTAGCCAATGAATAGGCATGATTAAATTATGAATATTTATGAGGTGTAATAATATCTTTTCTCAATATTCCCAATTTGATCTGAAGTGGACACGCTAAAAACAAGATCTCTTTTTTCATGAATATTTATTAGGTGTAATAATATCTATTGTCAATGTTCCCAATTTTTATTTTCTGTTTATCAACTTGCTGATCTTGTCCATATCAACAAAACATTGTATAATATATTGAAGAATTGTTGAGACCCAAAGTAGTTTTCAAAAGAAAATCCAAATACTGATTATAATGTGTTTTTATGCAATTGTGTTTCAGGCTTCCATAGATGGTACTATTACATTTAAACTTGTGCCTGCAGAACTCAGCAGAAGGGTCCTTGAAGGACAGGTTAGTATTGCAGTCAATCACTCAAAATGGACCAAACTGTAGGTTTGTTCATTTCAACGAAACTTTCTTAATATGTTACTGAAGAATTAATGAGGACCAAGGGGAGGTTGTTTGTCAGTTCTGGTCGTTTGTGGGCGGTTGGCTATTGTTTATTCTGGTTGAACCTCCCAGAACCGGCAGGCAACAACCCGGTTGAGTTTTGAAGTGACCCCTAAAGAATACCGATTCAAAACAAAACGTCTGCCAGAGTTATTTTGTAACATATTTTACAAGGTGTTGTAGAGAAGTAGTGAATGCAATTGTTGTGTATGTTGGCTTAATAATGGTATGATACAAGTAGCGATGGATATTCGTACCTGCCCAACAACAGATAACTTTGAAAACTTATTTGCCCAACTGGCTAGTACATAAAATGTCTTGGTAGTATTGGTCGTATGGAATTTCTCCTTGAGGTCCTGGATTTTTCAAGTTTCAGCCTGTAAATTGAATATCAGCTTGCAGTTATTGCTAAAAGATGCAAGTCGTCAAAGCCTCTATGAAGGAATGCTGTATAGCATGTGTCATCCTGTGAATACATTAACATTTTTGCCCAAGGCTTAATTAGGCTAAGCTTAAGGCTTAAAAATATTTCTCGTGTAGTGAATAACCATATTCGTAAGACAAATGCAGGTGTGTATCTTATAATTCTCATTCAAACTCGCTCTTAAAAACTGGGTGACCTGAGATCCCTAGGTTGATTTAAGGGGGTTGATTTGATTGTGATACTGATTATTTGAATGACTCTCATTGATTACGTCATATACAATGATTCATGAAATCAAAACTTCACAGATGGTCGAAATTATTTGACTCATCCGTGTTTGATTTTCATCTTCCTGCATGTCATGAATATGTTTTATGAGTTTGAGCGAACACAGAACAGTTTGACAACTTGTATTCATTAAAACTATTTGGTGAAATGTGGATTTTAAAAAATCAGAACACACAGCAAAATAAAAAGTAACAAACGTTTTTTTGAAATAACAATGTTTAATGTTACTTTTCCAGTTAACAAAAATTAGATCACCAAATTAAGTTCAAATGGATTGAAATATGTTTTATGATTTTGAACGTACACAGAGCAGCTTGTCAACTTTTATTCATGTATGTAACAAAAATCTTGGGGTTCTGTCACATATCACCGCATAGAGCCCAAATGTATGAATAATTTACACTAGCTGTTTCAGTCATTGACGTACATGTATATAGATTTCCAAAACAGTGTCCTTTGCATTACAGTGATGTGTGACTGAGCCCTTAAAGAATTAATCTAAACTTTTCTAGCAAAAGTTGTTTTTTGAATTGACAATTTTTATCAAGTTATTCCATACATTCTTTTGTTCAGTGAATAATAATTCCAAGTTAAGGCCAAACTGTGTAATTTGGTAGAATATGTAAAAGACAAATAATTATTTGTATTTTTCATTTTTCATTGTCATTTGTATAGTCCGCCATTTTTTCAAATTGTAACATAAAAATGGTTAAAGTTTTTAAGCATGGATTTTCACCATGGAGTTCTTTTCAACACAAAATTCACTTCCCCATGTCTGTAATATTGAATTGTTAATTGTAGTCTTAATGATAACACATAAAGAATGCTTTGTCGTTGTTTTAATTTGATTTCTCACCTAATTAATTTGCAGAGAATAATACCTCGCAAACTTATTAAAAAACCACTCAAACCACTCAAGCAGGTGTGTATTGCATGCAGTGCTTTACTGACTCGGGGAGACTTTCTTATGCTTCGGACAGTTTTGCTTGAATTTCAAAATATGCCTTCTCTTTTGGGCTATTTATATTTCTTTGAAGAAATATGTGGCAATAATCGTAATTTGTACATCATGATTTAATACTTATGGGATTTAAGTCCATTCATTAAGTTTTATTTAAAATCTGTCATTTTGAGTTCCAAAATCTTCATATGAAAAGCAAAATATGTCCATAAGAAGTTTCCTTTCTCTGTGCTTGTGCTTGCAATACTGAATATTTATTTGATTCACTGATTCTGTAGACTGTATCTCAGCATGTTGATCTGATTAACATCGTAAACTTTAAACACGTCTTTAATAACTTGCATATGTATGACTTTGAATCATTGACTAATGTGATCTTGGTAAACTTTGAGCATGTCTTTGATAAAAACCTGCATCCGTGTAATGTTAATCTTGCAAAAATGACTTGCATCGTGATTTATCACCACAATCAGTGTGCTGCATTGAAAATGTAAGACTTGATTATTGTAACTTTTATGTCAGCAATGTTGATATAAGCTTAACTGACATTGTGTTACATTGAAACATTGACAAATATGACCATGGTAAACTTTTAGCATGTCCTTGATAGCCTGCATCTGTATATAAATATTAATCTTCCAAATGACCTGCAACATGATTTACCACCTCCTGAATTGCTCACTATATATACATAGCATTGAAGCTCTAATAACTTTTATTTTTGCAATGTTGAGTCAATCTAAACTGACATTTATTATGATTGATGTTGTGGTGTTGTCATCAATTATGTGATTTGTATCATAAACTTGAGTATATCTGTAAAATCTTCCATCTGTTTGACTCTGAATCATTGGGTGATCTTTTTATGGTTTGGTCAGATCCACACACATATATAATCTTGAACACTGAGCTGAAATTATGATCATTCCAAAATGACCATCAAAATGTTTTTCTGTTTTTATCAACTGTGCCATTTTCATGTCGAACACATCAAATTTTCATCTGTTACACTTTTGAATCATCATAAAAGCAAATTTCATATAGTCTGGGGGTTTGCTAAGTGTCTATTGTACTTTAATGCTGTAAATTTTCTGCAGTTTATCTTGTGGTTTAGTCATTAAACGCAGCCTTTTGACAATGAAAATTGTGAACACAACTTTAATAACTTTCATCTGTTAGACTTTTGAATCATCACAAATGCAACTTTAATGTGGTCTCCAGAGGCTTGCTGAGAGTCTGTTATTCTTTGGCACTATACACTTTGAACACTTCTGTAAACTTTGAACACATCTGTTATTAACTTCCATCTTTTTGATGTGAATTGTTTGAAATGAACTTTTTTGTTGAAGTAATTTGTAGTATTTGGTCAATCTAATTTGTAGTATTTTGAATTTGATAATATTTGACCTTGTTTGTAATAACTTACTAAGATTTTAAATCATAAGAAATGCTGTCTACGTAGATTGTAGTGTGTAGTTATTTGATTATGTAGTTTAAAACCAAATTGTATGAATTGTGATTCTCTTCAATCTTTAAGACATCTGGTTTTAATGTAATACTACGTAAACTCCGCATTGGGATATAGCGTTCAGGTGCAATATGGCTTGGCAAAACTCATTATTCTAATGATATCATCACCTATATTTATCATCTTGATTGTGGATTGTAAAGTTCAAAAGGTGGGGGCATTGCATGTTTCTGGTGGGAAGCAACCCCATTCTGCATTAGGTTCTTGGAAATAATTATTAGCAGTCTTTCTCATCTGTTAGGTAATCAAACACAGTAATATAATGAGACCTTGTAGAAACTCCATTTCTTTATTTAGTGTGTTAGGATTAATATTTATAGCAACTAATTTGTTGATAGACTTGTGAGTGTCAGTCTTCAAGAGGCTATACATCTGTAATAATCTACATATGTATGACTTTGAATCATCAAAACTCTTGACTTTGATGTGATCTGTTTAATATTTTGGTCAGATCTGAAGGTTTCTTGACATGATGATGGCTTTATCATGAGTGATCTCTACGGTACTGATCCTATGCTTTCCGATGGGATTATAATTGTACTCTCATCCCTAGAGGCTGACTCACCCAATGATGAAGAAAGCCACCTGCATGGAAGACAATAGGGGTCTTAGCAGTGATGGCTGTTACTGATATAAGCTTAGCGTGAGATTATAATGTGATTATCAAAGATGACAAGCTGGAAGTTGTTAACATTGTTCCAATCTTTTTAGATAGATAGATATTCATGATTGTGATATAGTGTATCTCAGAGTTGTTTTTCTTTGTTCGCAGGGTTTTTCATTCTGACGCTTGTTGTTAAGGCCTTCTGTGTACTGATGCACTTATTTACGCACGTATTTGCAGTGCGTGATTTGTTGATTTTGATTGTTTACGCTAACGCTGTTGGCACGCGCATTAAGAGTGGCGTACATGACCCGATTTGAAAGGAAAAACAACTTTGAGAGATAGTATACATTGTTATCCCTGCAAGTTAAATTTGTAAATATTTTGAACCCTTAGAAACCTTTCAACTTGTCTGTAACAGGGACAATATACCTCCAGGAATTCTCTGGTTCTTGTGGTTTTCATATTCATTTCACCCATTTATTTTAAATTTCATATCATGATATGAAACATGGCGGTCCCATGGCAGAGGAAACTTAGAAAACAAAACAAACAAACAAAAAACATTTTTGTGTGTCATGCAAACCGTATGTAAATTGTATATTTCTATTATTATATTAATGAGAATATTGAAAGATTTCAAAGAATAACCGCAAAAGTAGGTAGTTAAAGATCTTGGTGTTTGAGGATATATTATTTCAACAAACTTTGATATTTTGTTCTCATCCTGTGTTGACCCATTTGTGGACATTTCCCGTGGTCTGAATATGAAATCCATAGGATGCCTCAATTAACCTCAAGAAATGGTTGGAGAAGGGTAGGGGTCATTGGTCTTCTGTCCAGGTGTTAAAGAGAAGTCCCAGAGGTGTGTTTGGTTTGGATTCCAAAAGAGATTGTTTCCTTCAGATGTATAAACATTTATATAGTTTGAAATAACTGAACAAAGTACGATCTTGTTGTTGATAAGATATAACTTATATGGATTAGATGCAGAGTGATATATACGTCTATAATTCCAACTCAAATCGATGGATACAGTTGGCAGCAAAAAAAACCTCTGAACAAAGCTAGCCTGCTGATTACCAGAAAAGGTAGGCTAACTCAGCAGAGTTAAGTTACATCTATTATGCTGTACGCTTGTCTATGAGCTATCGTTAGTGAATGTATTTGCATAGGTACACAAGCTTTTAAAATTGAACACATGCCTTTATTCAAAAAAAATTATTTAATCCATATTCCATCACTGTCTTTAATATTTCAGCCATTTATACTTCATTTAACCTAAGTGCATTGCATTGCCAACTTCAAACACACATTTTCATCACTCTATTTTCAAAAATATGGATGCCATCTTCTGAGATTTGTATTTACAGTATGACACACTTTAAGCACAAGTTAAAATTTATTTGTGATGTGACTGCACAATTCTCTTGTGGTGTTGAGTTCTACTTTTGTATACTGAAGAACCTTTGTTAAGTACTGCTGATTATATATAAGTAATATTTTCAATCGAACATGCACTTGCGCAACCTTGATTCAAATCTACCAATTTCTTGCTTTTGACCTCCAAAATTTGTCATCAACATTATCCATGTAGGGCCTACATGCAAATCATGGCTACATTGTCAAAAAAGTTAATTTAGAGAAAGATAGATCCATTCTAGCCATAAATATGAAGGAGCATAGCTATGAGAACAGATGTTTTAATGTGCATTCATTTATAACATAGTTGTTACCAAACCAAACTACAAACATTTAAAAAAAAGAATATTTGTAACATGAGAACTTGATATATGAACATTTTTAGTGCATCTGGAAAACAAATCAATATGCATTTAATACAAAATGTTTTGGCGCCAGATAACAATTATGAAGATATATTTAAAGACATAATTCTTTGTTAGAAGATTAATTACATGTAAGTGTATCAAATTGTTGAAAGATGATATCCATTATACCCGTATATTTGGTAGCAGGAGTACGTGTTGAGGTTGACATGCTGAAGCAGGGTTTGAAAATCGGTAAAAAGTTCTAGCTCGCTATTGATGGTTTTTGATTAGGAAAACAAGAATAGCTAGAAGATAGAATCATTTTATCAAGTTGTTGAAAGGTCATATCCATTGTAATTGTATACTTGATAGCAGGGGTATGTGCCAAGGTTGTTGCTGCTGAAGCAAGGTTTACAGGGGTAGGTAGAATTTTTCAACTCTCTTCTGTTCTGTTTTTGTGAAACTATTGTACAGTTTACAAGAGTCTGACTGGATTCTCATGCTTTTGTTTGTGCGAGTCTTTGAGCTAGTGGACACTCAGACTCACACCAAAATTCTATACATGTTTTATAGTCTAAATCAGTAGCTGAATTATTGCAGAGATTTATTGTATGCATCAAGATCTTGAAATGTGATAGCCATTGTTCCCAAAGGACTATGGTTTGTAGCAGCTAGTGTATATCTCAATGTTATTATTCAAATATTAAATGCCTGATAGTGCAATATATTTGACCTCATGATATATTTTGTACTATTGCACTCTTAGGCATTCAATATTTGAATACTATTGCACGTGCATAGGCATTCAATATTTGTTTTATATCATGATATCACACAGGTTTGTTTCATGCCGTGCAATAGTATACAAACTATTGCACTGCTCAAATCACTGTAATCATGATATAAATGTCTCTATACTCTGACAGTAACCCTGTCCCTAATCCAACCCATGATAGGATATGATTGTTACCAGGATGGTTTTCTAGATGCAGTTTGCTTTACTTTTGATATCCTAGGGTTTTTCTTCATACAGTTGAACATATTAAGCAGACATTACTAAAGCGTAAAATCTAGAAAAAGGAACAAACCTGCAACGTTTCATTTGTTAGGTAGGAATAGTGGAGGTTGGCAGGTTAAAGTTGTGTATGAATAGGTGGTGTCAGACTAATGCACTTTGATACAACACAACTCATTGTTGCATTGGTTTTTTGGTGGTTGTATGATTATATATTAATAGTTAAGGTTAACATAGCATATTATACTCGACTTGTTACCAAATGACCTTGATCAATATTTCACCTTTTTTGAGAAAATTAGGGTTTTCCAAACGAATCTAATAATCTAATAGAAATTCGGGAAATGGGTTAATATCCATTCATTACAAAAATGCAATGCCCAAAACTTTTATGAATCCTACTTAAATAAACTCAGCTGATATCATACCCTCCTTATAACCTTCCCGAGTATTATAGTTATTATGACACAGACAAGACACTGCTGCTGGATGTTATTGAAGTCTAATTTGCCATAACTTTCTTTTCCTCAATAAATGGTGATCTGAGTTAGCACGTTTGTTTCATAATCAATTCCCAGGTTGTATTCCTGTAAACGTGCAGCCGTGAATTAATTCAGATTTGCGAGGATCCCAGGATTGTAATCCCTGTGGTTCAACATGGGGTTAGTGATGATGATTAATATGCAAAATACTGTTATAGAGAGAGCCCAACTTTTATAGACTGTAATTTGCAAAGCTCAGGTTTGTGTAATAGATAATCATATAGTGTAGCATGAATAGGGGTAAAAAGTTCAGATATTTAATAAGCTCGTGCAATACTAATTGTGTTTTGGTTATAAATCGTTGGTTTTGATTTAGAATGATCCCCAATTTGTAAATCTGTGTATAAAAAAGCAAAGTCATTTTGATCATATCAGTATCAAGAAAAGTTCAAATTATTGTAATTATTTTAGCAGGTATTTTGGTATTGACAGAGCAAGTATTCATAGCTTATGCATTTTAATTGACTAAATAAAAACAGGGATGCAAATTTCCTGAATTCAGGAAATTTTATTGAAAATATCTTCTTCTTTTTTCCTTTTAAATTTTATGCTGTATATAAGAATACGAAACGAACACTTTCCCAGAAATTTATACATTTCAGAAGTGACCTGCATCCCTGTTAAACTAAAATTTGTAATTCATTTGTGAAAAGTACATGAAGAAGTTTTCTGGTACACTTAGATATTCACTAAGCAATATTTTCATCAAATCTAAACCGGCAAAATATTGGTTTCGAAGAAATCTAATTAAATTTTGCCAAATAAGGATAATTTGTGAACATTTGGAAGAGTGACTATCCACAGTGGAAAATGCAACATCATTTAAAGTTTCTGTACAAGTGTACATGTTCAAAATGATCACAGATCATACAAGAATCTCCTATTTGGAAAAAAATACCATTAGAAATACCAACAAAAGTATTTTGTTGAAAGTGCTTTCGCCTATAAAATTAACCCCCATTTGCAATTTTTAAGGAAACGCATACTTGTAGTATGTTCTACATCATTGACTTCATATTTCCCATGTAATGTTGCTGTGAGTACACACCCTAAATCTGTTATCACCTTCCTAATATATTCCCCCAAAGAACCAAAATGGCCTCGCATATGGATTCGGCAAGAATGTAAATATTGTCCTTGGAGAGTTTGTCGCACACATAATTTCAGCAAATCATGATATCATTCAGCACCAGCTCTATCAGAAAAATTCCATTTCTTGTAAAGCTAATGTCTGTACAGGATAGCCGTGTGATCTCGCCGCGTATAAATAGAGTATGTTATCAGTGCGCATTTGGTTTGTATATTTCCACTTTGTTAAGCTTATAGATTTGCTGGTCATTTAAGGCTAGTGGTAACCTAGATTTGTCTTTGGGAAATAATTCCACTGTAACTGTAAACAGTTTTTTAAACACTAACTCTATTAGAATGGAAACGAGAGATTAATATTTTTCAACTTTTTAAAGCTGTAAAACCAGCATCCACCAATCTTCACAGCTACTGATTGTACGAGCTTGCGGGGGTGCTGGGTCATCTGACCGGAAGTTGAAAAAATTGTTTCTAGAATGTTTTTGATGTATTTTTAGAATACAATTTATTACCATTTATCTAATTGTAATTATTGCATAAAATAATCATTTAATAAAAAAGTAATTAGGCTTTTTTATCATTCTCTATGGTGAAATTAAACTTTGACTTAAATGTTCTTGATTTTCTGATGTTTTAAGTGCAGCTGGGTTAGGGTTACCATTAGCCTTAATGGGAAGGAATTATGAACCTAAAATGATCTAGTATAATCCAATACTAAGTAAGTGTTTGGCATCAGTAGGTTGATGTTGTCTTAATTGAATAACCTGTTCATAAAGTTGTCTTGTATTTTGGTTGAGCGTACCTGGCGCTAACATCTTGACCTTAGTGGGAGGTGTCCGTTATAATTTCTCTCAAAAGGCAAAGTTGTTTTCGTTGCCAGGATCTACAGGTGCTTATTAATTAACTTCATGCGGTTTAATGTTTAATCAGGTTGATGATTGGGTTGTTATGTAATTAATCTTACCTTTGATTCCTTTACAGTGGTGATAATCGAATGATTTATATTTAAATGTGGAAATAGTGTTGAAATAATGTATTAATGAAATTATTTTTAACTATTGATTTTAGGAAGAGCAAATAATTTGTTAGTTGCTTGATATGGTTTTAAAGTCAAGCTGTTCCTAGGAGGATAATTAACGTAAAGGATCATCTGATTAGTACATTTCTTTAAAAAGTCAAAAGAGAACCCAGTAACTAGCGAGGCGATAAGCAATGGTATATGATGAATTTTCAGCCGCATTTCATTCAATGTATGGGTTATACATATTTTATGTGTTATCATTTGATTCATACCATAAACATGCTTTGTTGGACTATGTGAACATAGTGGAATACACACCGAAATATAGAGAAACAGATAAGTAAATTAGCACAGTTCTGTTTATTTGTCCAAATTCTGTGAGACTCTCCAAGTTCAATGCTCATGTAGCCCATAATGCTAATCAGCGATTGGTCTGTTTGAATGTATGGTTGGGATCAAGCTGAATTCTGAGAAGTCGGTCCCAACTTGCATTTAAGGTTGTTATTAGGATAGAAAAACAATTAACTTCCAATGTTATTATACATTTATCTCAGCAAATTGTATAAATACTTCCCTGAAACTTCTTTGAAAATTGAAATAATAATATATCTTTTGATTATTGTAAATATTGTACCTCTTAAGGAAGTACAAGAAATTGGCTTTTGTTCAAAGGTGTTATATCAGGAAATTATAAATGTCAACAAACAAGAAATGAACAACAGAAAGGTACAAAGTCAAGGTTCCTTGACATGTTTTTTGCATTTCAGCTATGGTACGGGTTCCTTCCTAAGAAAGAATGCTTGTTAGATAAAATATATGGAAAATAGTGTTGAAATAAGCTCTTGGTGTGATGGGATTAAGCTTTAGACATGTTGAAAATGATTCTTAAGTGTTCAAGGAAACTAACTTCTATTATGGATAAGGAATATGGCTGTGGTTACAACCCAGGGGGGTCACTGAGCTATATTGGTGAACACGCGTGAACCAAAAGAAAACATTAGAAGTAGTCATTTTTCCTGACCAACACTGAAAGCAATGCTAATGTTTATGGGTCTAAACACACTGATTTTCAACAACAAGGGTTGGTTTATTTTTTAAAACAACACACAGAATTTCCACAAAAAGGGATGTTTTTCAAACCTGATGAAAAAATGTCTCTGACAAATTTGTGAAGAATTATTTATTTTGACCATATGTACTTGATTTTCCGATAATCGGATACAATGTAGCTGCGGAAAATACCATTTTTTAAAGTTTTGATTTTTCAAGCTATCTAAAAGCTGGCTCATACTGTGATGAATAGGGGGAACAACAAGCAACGGTAAGCTGGGAAGGATACTTTCCCTTTGTAGTCGTTGTCCAGCTTATGTCAATGACCGCTGACGAAATCACAACGGCAAGGTACTATCTACAACGACTTATGCGATGTTGGCTTGCGGTGGGTGACGAAAATGGACAAATGTTGAAATTCAATAGCTTTGTAGCAAGTACTGAATATATGGACTGACTGGCAAACTGAAGATCTGGGCCTTTTTATACCATCCATCCTTCTGCACACATCCAGTAAAGATGTTGAGGCAGAACAAGCCAGGAAGAGGCTTAAATGGCCATGGGTGTTGGTCATCCTCATAGTGAGAGCCAGTCTTAAAATATACAACCCATTTTATTCAATATTTGAAAACTCAAAGAAACTGCATTTTTATTTAAGGTTTGTAGAATTGGCAACACACATTGTGAAAAAAAGAAGAAAATGTTTTAATGAATGATAAGGAGCCCTGGCTGCTGGTTGTCAAAAAGAATGATAATTTTAAACAATATTCATTTAGCTGTATAAAATTGCATTTTTAATGGAAAATGTATGAAATATTTTGTATGCGAATAATTGTCAAAATATCAGTTGTGAGCATGACGCCAAAGTGCTGTATGATAGCATGATGTTATATGCATGGCATTGGCAACTTGTAAATTTATCTAATGTTTGACAGTTTTAAGGTAATAGTTATTATTACTTATTCCAAAATCTTTTTTTAATAATATTTTGTTTTATCTTAATAGAGAAAGCAGCATGCATTATTTTTCTGAAGTTTTTATAATAGGAGTGTTGTTGTACTAGCTTTTAAAAAGTAGGATAATTGTATTGATCTAAAAACAATTTTTAAGATATTGGAAAGTGAGGGTTAATGTTTAAGGGTGAAATTTAATGATGACAACAAAATAAATATTTAAGATGCAAAAATAATATTGTGATGTCCATATCGCATATATTTCTTACTGAATGTGTTAAATTCCCATTTCTGCTCTTTACAAACCCAGTTCCAAGGGATGTGTTATAAAGAAGTACCCACTCCTCCCAGGGTCTTTAAGACTTAAAAACTGTGAAACATGAATTGCTGATATTGTGTGTATTAAACCAGAATCCTATATCCTTATCATTAACACTACAATCCTGGACAAAAGCCTTGATACAAATATTTACAATAATAATAATATTGCGCCTATTTCAGTGGATACAAAGCGCTGGCCATTATTTTTACGCTTGTAACAATGGAATCGTCAGAACCATTTCGCTTTACCGCAACTAGGCTATTTGCCACCAGTGACCAAAAGCGCAGACCTATCAGCACTTAGGTTGTGATATTCCCCCAAAACAGCTCCCCAATGTGCTCAGGTCGACGAGGCAAGTGTGATTTGCCCAGGTTCACAACTCATTGGCACTAGAGGGGCTGGAACTCACAAACCCACAACCTTCTGATTATTTGATTATGCATACCTTTCTGGCATACTAGATAATCATTTTCTCATAGACTGGTACCTTAAAAATTTCAAATGATTGATTGAGATCAATGAATATAAAAAGGTGAACTGGTTCTCATGCCAGCTTGTTATCACACATGGAGTCTAGGTATTGTAACTCTAGCATTAACTTTCATGCACAAACCCATGCCCATGTTTCCAGCTGTGACACAGATTCCCAAAGTATCACATGTACACAAGAAAAATGATGGCGATACAATAATACCCATGTACCGATCTTTTTCCATATCATAAATATGATGGTCAAAGAGTACCATTTCTCTCTTTTATAATTGTTTTTAGTGGGATGTTTAAAGCAATTAAAGGATTCCCTTTACAATGATGATTTACACACATGTTAATGGCTATGCCTCATCATCATAAGGATTGTTTCAAAACTCTGCCAGTGTCTGGCCATCTGAAACATGTGATTATAACCAGTTGCCATTTAGTTTTGAAGTATTCTTTTAAGATAGGCTTTATAGTTCATTAATGTGCACTAAAGACTTTTTTCGAGGGTTGTAGTTTTTTTCCATATAATTTTGCATGAATAAAATAAAGGCTGTAATGAAAGCATTAATGATAGTGAATTTGTATGTATATGTAAAACAAAATGCATTATTTGTTATAAGAGATTATTTGACTAGGGTAGTATCATTAAATTGCATTTGAAAATATTGACATATATTGGCATAAAATTTAAATCTTGTAGATTGTTCCCTAACTCAAATTTTATTGTGAACTTATATTCCAACTTTGTCCAACAGATTCAATCAATTTAAAATACAAATTGAAGATTTAATTTGGATAAAACTTTATGGTGCTTGTATATGAAAAGCCAGTCCATATTATTGCAATTTTCTTTGAAATTATTATACAAAATTGAGATAAACTGACTAATTTGAACCAATTTCCTTATAAATTTTAGTATCATTGTAAGTTCATCTTTACCGCATGTTTCAAGTCAAATTTGAATTTCCTGTCTGAACTTTATGGACTTTGTGTGACAAGTTGTTGCACTTCTCATGGCCCAGGTCATGTAGAGGTAGAACTCGAACCCAAAAAACCCTAAGATTGTCTCACTTATTTGGTAGTTGTTATTCCTTACCGTCAAAAATTTAGCTGTCAAGCTTTACCCGGTAGACTTGATGATATTACAGTTTTTGCATTCAGATTCCAAAGGGAGTCTTGAAGCTTATTCATGTACTCCGCATGTCAACTAGCCAATCAGAACACAAGAATATAAAGTATACAGACATCATTGAAAATTCACAATGCACCACGCTTGTTGCGTTCTGGTTTGTGTGGCGGGCGCGTATGAATATGTTTCATTGTTTTTGTTGTGTGTTTATTTATTTAGTTTAGAGATGTTTTTGACTTGGCCTTATTTCTTTTCGCAAGATATGCAATATTATTTTTCGGTTGCGTATGAATTAGATTAATAAATATGCATTCCATTATGCTCGTAAAATGAGACAAAATCAATGCACTTGCGGTAAATTTTGATCGCTGTCCAATTCACTCAGCTCCTACAGGCCTCATGAATTGGACGCATCATAATTGACCGCTTGTGCATTGATTTTGTCTCACTTTACTTGCAACATGAAACGTCCATTTCTTAAACTACTCAGTGAGGTATAGAAAAGTGTGAACTACAAAATTGCTCATAAACTCAAAATAGTTGGTCCCATTTGAATGAAATTTGAAAGTGTGGCTTCTTTATGTGTGATGTTTTATATGCAAGTGAAATCTAAATTTTAAAAAATCAGACCATGTTTGTTTAAGGATGTTTTTGTTGTGTAACTTTATATTGTAGGAAAGCAAATAATAATTTAGGTAATATAATACTTAAGAAATACATGTTTTGTTTTGTTTTCTTTCCCTAACTCCAGATTCGCGTCAAAGCACACTTTGACTTCAACCCCTTACAAGACAGTTCTATCCCATGCCCAGAGGCAGGCCTAGGATTCAGAAGAGGAGAGATCTTACACATAGTCAATCAGGATGATCCCAATTGGTGGCAAGCCAGGAAAGACGGAGACAGGAGTATGAGGGCAGGGCTCATACCAAGTAGGCAACTCCAAGAAAGGTACGATGGCGACCATTATGTTTCAGTCTATATGCATGTGTTCATTATTCAATCAAAAGTCTTTTTAATTGATCTGAAGTGAAGTCGAGGAGGAACCGCAAAACTAAATTGATGGTTATTCAAACTTTTAAGGCATCAAATTTAATTATTTTGGTGACATGCATACCCTGTTAACAATGTTCAAATTGCTTTGTAAATGTGTTTTCTTTGACAGCAAGTTCATGGTAAACTGGAAAGTGTAACTTTGGTGCAGATGTGCTATCCACATTTGGAAAATGAAGCAGGATTAATTGGATCCCCGGAAAAAGGCCCCATCAAAAACTATACCCTAACCCTACACCCTAATATCCTAACCCTAAATTAAACCTAACACTAACCCTAGAATTCTGGATGGGACCTAAAGTACACTTGGTCCAGATCCCTAAAGTTATATTGTTAATTCGGAGAGGAAAATTGTTATTTGAATCATGCCAGACATTATAGAAAATACAGCATGTCATAAAAGTTAATTGTGAAACAACAAATGCCCATTATCTTAACTTCTTAATCAGCATGTTTAATACATCACAGAATTTATTTTTAATTTATACTACCAGTAGACCACTGTTTTTATTCCACACTTTGGGTTGAAGGT
>JXSR01S025614.1:103221-128668 GCA_000969725.1 Ophiothrix spiculata
CGTTTTTCTCAGAAGTGTGCTTTTTAAATCCGTCAATGTTGTCATTCTTTAATTTGTCATAGCTCGATCACCGAATGGCCGATGCCTTTAATTTTGGTATCATTTTAAAGCTGATTAAACAGGCTTCCCAGTGATACCAAAAACTCAGTTTTGATTTTTGGACCCAACATGTACCTTTTGATGTAACGCGTCACATATGTAAAAAATCACTCAAATCTGCTTCAAATATTGAACTTATTTTATTACCAAAATAACATAATAAATTATATGAATGTCTACATCAAATGTCATTTCCATAAAATTCACAAAAAAACCTTCACAACTCATTGGACAATGTAAACAAGTGCAGGGTTCAGGGCCATCCAGATTTCACATTTACGTTCAATTGGACCCTGGCATTTTTGTTTACAATGTCTAGAAACAAAGCTTGTGGTTTGAGATTTGTTGATTAGGTGACCATCTATTATGAACCTCCAGTAAAAGCCATTATTTTGCATTTTAAACTACAGTACAAATACACATAAAATTCTGATAAAATTGTTGATTTTTTGCAGATTTGAATTGGTCATGACCTTTAGCCATGCCTTCAGCAAAATATCAGCTTTCATTTCAACTCCAAAATATTTGAACACCTTTAGATGTAATTCAATTGAAACTGTGTATAAAATGAAAGACTTAAGGCTGGGGTAGACCTTCAAATGGCATAAACCGTTTTTGTACTCTTAACTTTCAAACTAATTGCGTAAACTACATAAAAGTATACATTTTTAGAAGCGGATTTTTCCCTAAACATGATGGTGATATCAGTTTTAGACCAAATATGTCAATTTTGGCAAAAAATGCCAAAAACCGTATTTATTGCCCAAAAATTTCTGGAAAGCCTAACTAAAATTTGCATTCATGAAATTTTGGAACTTTTTTGCTTTTTGGAGTTTAGAAACAAATGTCTAGAAAACATTTTCTTGATTTTTTGATTTTTGTCTTAGTTTTTTAAAAAATGCCAAAAATAGGTAAAAAAAAGCAAAAATTCCCTCCGCTGCCACCAAAATGACAATTTTTGGCCTATTTTTGGCAATTTTTCAAAAAATAAGATAAAAATCAAAAATTTGAGAAAACCTTTCCTAGACATTTGTTTCTTAACTCCAAAAAGCAAAAAAGTTCAAAATTTCACGAATGCAAATTTTAGTTAGGCTTTCCAGAAATTTTGGGGCAAAAAATATGTTTTTTGGCATTTTTTGCCAAAATCGACATTTGTGGTCAAATACGGATATCACCAATATGTTCAGGGCAAAAATCAGCTTCTAAAAATGTATACTTTTATATGGTTTATGCAATTAGTTCGAGAGTTAAGTACAAAAACAGTTCATGCTAGTTGGAGGTCTACCCCAGCCTTAAAAGGAGCTTAGTCTGATTTTTCAAAATTTAGTTTTTAATGCCATATGCAAGATGACCACTAAAGAGGTCTGTCAGTTTCGAATTTCAGCTGAATCGGTCAAACCGTTTTGATTTTATGGGTTTTGTATTTCAGAGCTGCCTATACGTTACTGTGCAAAATTTATTATGGTTACCATAATTAGACACATTTTCATATGTAACCCCATTTAAACGGGACATAACTCAGCTGTAAAATTTCACATGGGTTATGAGAAAAATATGAACAATGTTTTCTCAAAAAGTTTGAAATTTTTTTGAAGCAATCAGACAATGCTCCTTTAATGCAAGTTTCTTGGGTTAAGTATAATGACATTTCATGTTTCGAAGAATCAACTCCACTGTTAGGTGTCATATGAACATGAAACAAGTATCATTTTAGAACTGGAGATGTGTTCTTTATGAATCTGCTATCAAACAAATTTGACCTAAGGCTGACTTTACTGCAGGTTTTTGGATGGTCACATTTACATAAGCCTATCAGCCTTCTTCAACTCTCAAACAAAGACGTAAACTTAGAGATTGACGTGCTATACTTTTGAACAAAGAGTTACAGAGACACACAATACTAGAGCTGTCGTCGGAACCATTTTTTCATGTCAACATGTTGATATAAATTTATTATAATGTTGACAAGTATGTTGACATAACCCATCATGCGGTGCTCCATCACATACAGTTTGAGATACCGCATGCCGAAAGAGGCCATACATATCCTCATGAGTAAATATCGCTTAAAAAAGCATGAGTTCTTATTATTTATTATACGATTATTTGATTGACATCTTGTTGTAATTCCTTTACTATCAGTCCTTTCTGACTTTTCTTAACGCTTGTTTTCATATGTTTTTTGTCACGACGGGACTCTGTTCTGTCGACATGTTGGGATATGCTCTCTGTCGACATAGGCTCTGTCGACGACAGCCCTACACAATACTGCTATATATTTTATGATTAATAATACACGAATTTCAGAGTTGCAAAAGAACTTTCGTACCAGTTTCTGAAAATATATGAATAGAATTTGTTCTAGTATATGATTTTAGTTCCTATTCCAACTCTGAAATTTAAACAAAAATACTGATTGATGACAAACCTTGTGTTACTTTCATACGTGTTGTAGCTCTGTCGCTTGCTTCATTTCACTCAAGAAGCTGTGCAGTTTAGTTTTGCATCTTTGTTGCTTTGCAAGTGAGTTCATTTCAACATGAGAAATCTTGCAGTGCTACAAAATGTAGTTGTTACTGATTATATCGACGACATGTGGCATGACAACCAAAAGTGATAAGTTTTTGCAAAAACAAATGTTACACAGCGTCAACACTACAAAATTACAAGAGTATGAAAGCAGCATTAATGTCAAATACAGATTTTCTTCATTAATCTATATACAATGCACCATTTCCATTTTAATATTTGAACATCTAAAGAGCACCATAAAAATAACCAAATTGACATATATATATGTGATGGCTCACCCCAAAAGGGGGGACTTTGCAGATAATATCAATTTTGAGTTTATGATTTCATCTGTTACAGCATTTTCCAAGCTTTAAAATGACACCTTACTTGTTGGACTTGATCAAGGCAATCGAATTTTACAATAGAAAATCTGCTGGAAATTCTTATTATTTTCTTTATTTTTGCTGCCTGTTTTCATCGGTTTCTCGAAAAGTGTTCTGTCGCAAAGTCCCCCTTTTCTTGGTGAGTCATCGCATATAATTAACACATCACACCTCATAAATATTCATTATTTATAATCTATTCGCCGGGATATGTCAGTCCCCCTATAGTTTTGGACACAGCCAATTGTGTGTGAGAGGGATGATGCTTTTTGATATTAAAGTTACTGTCAGTTTGCCAATTATTATAATTGTTGGTAGGGTCAAGGTACATTTTAAAACACTTGTTCTGAAGAACAAATGTGTCTCATCGAGTCTAATCTTGAATCAATTGTCAGCGAGTTCATATGTGGAAATTGGAAATCGATGTTATTAGCTATGAGATTGACTATCTGTTAAGTAAAGGTAAATCATCTGGGTAATCATCTGAAGAAAATACCATGTGGCCACTTAAAAATACTTGCACGTTTGCTGTGGGTTTGGTTATATTCCACAGTATAATGTACATGTTATCATGGTTAAGAAGGTACATAATGAATCAAATTAAAATATGTAGGCCTATCATGACATAAAGTTTATATTTTACAGGCTTTACATTTAAAGTATCATACATGTATAAGCCTTAAAGTAACACAGATAAACATTCATTACCTGATCATTTTTTTTCAAGAATTCACAATTAAGTGCATTTAATAGTTGCATTGAAACATAAATATACTTTATTTCAGGCCATATATCATAGCAGTAACCTGGCAGGTATTGATTGCAAAGTATGATTTTCCAATTTATATTTCAGCCCCTGCACATCATCAATGATCATTGAAATAATCTACCTCTTTGAGTATGGTATCATGGGGGTACATAACAGACGGACAGAGTATAACTAATAATTTATTGGCCAGTCACAAGCTACTTCCACTTTCCTACAACATCATTCCCAAAGTAATAGTTTATCTGTCCCAGAGTACTAGCTATAAGATATTATGCAAATTAGGAAAATGGTCAATGTCAGTAGCCTGGGAAAATATATTGCTCAATAAATAAATACATAAACAAAATCATTGTAAAATTTGTGGATTTTTGTTTGTTTGGTTTGGTGTTTTGTGTGTGTGTTTTTTTTTTTTTTTTGTTTTTTTTTCTTGCAAAACTTTGGGGAACAAAATGCACAGGGAGTGATTGCAAAAATGTATGTGTTTGTTGGATTTTAAAGCTTTTTGTTTGGTCATTTTGGCTAAAAAAGTGCTGACAACAGACCTGGGGTTTTTTTTGTCCATCACCTAAGCATAAATATAAAAAATTAAAACATTCATAAAAGTTGACACAAATTCTCCATAGTATAGATCAATGTTTGACATAATTGCACATACAATACGGTGGATTGCAACATGGTTGTAGATGCCTAGACACAGAATGTAGTAGAGGCTCTCCTTTCTCCATATTAGTCATATGGACTGCTATAATCCTCTTCACAGAATTCATAAGCCATGTTAATGCATCTGGATCAAGGGGGTAAATTTCTCCCGGGTCAACATCCAGATTAAACACTAACGGCGGATTATGATACTTGACACAATCTCCCTGACACAATGGGCAGTGATAAAATGTAAATTTTGGTGTCCCATCGTTTCTGCACACTTGACTGTAACTCTCAGGCGTTAATTGGTGCTGCGTGAAAAAATGAACGCGAAAGGCTCCATAGGTGACCGCCATCAAACGATCTGCACAATAGTGGAATAAAGTCCTGTGAGGAAGTTCCTCATTCTGCAGCAATAATGATTTGAAGCTTCTCCCGTCTACTATCCTGTCTTTGGGAACTTGACCTCCTGCGAGGTCGATGGCGGTGGCATATATGTCCATGGAGCTGATGACGTCTCCGTTGATTTGCCCTGGTGTGATCATGCCTGGCCACCAGGCTATTGCTGGGACTCGTAGACCGCCTTCCCAATTTGTGCCTTTTCCACCTGATGTGTGAACAATACAGAGAAGATTTGTCAATACTACTGAAGTAAATCAAGACCTAAACTAAAATGTTATTAACGCTTAGCATATACATGTATTTAGATGAATCTACATGTCACGCTAATGAACTATGGTTGCCCAGCAGTTTGCAGACTTATCATGCAGGGCTTGTGCTTTATGTTCAGGGGACTGCAACTTTGTCTAACATTATTCTGTCTTATTATTTTATCCTTTCCATCTAAAACCCCAAAGTCATACCATCTGGGTTTTATAGGGTTAGATCAGGTCAGGGCTACTGTCAGGGTTAATAAACTGCAGTTGATAATAAAATGGCTTGAATCTACTGCATCAGAGCATGGATGTAATAGAATTACATCCATCATCAGAGGCTCCACTCTGATTAAAAATCGATTGTTACAGGGACTCCTTCCATATGTGTGTTATTGGGGACATGCAAATCTAGGCTATTTAAAACATGAACTTCAATCTCATTTTCATTGGAGCAATTTCCTACTACTTTTCATCATAAGAATCTTTTGCAGCTTTCTCAAAACCACCTACCTCTAAGCATTCCTGCATTGCCACCTTCATTGCATATTTCTATATGAGGTCCATGATCTGACAAGAATAGCACCAATGTGTTTCGTTCTAAGTGAAGTTCTCTAATAAGACTGATTATATCCCCAACTGCAGAGCTCATCTCGTTGAGGTTGTCTCCATAGCGACCTAATAAGTAAACATGATAACGGTAATTTAATACATCTCTTAAGTAGTAGAGTAATATTATAATATTTGCTTCAATAATAGATTGAGTTCAAACAGTTCAAATTGAAGAATTATGGATACCTCAGGGCATCCTCAGGCATATTTTTCTCTGAACTTAATTTTTTTTTTCATGAAGCAAAGCACCAAATGCACATATACACTTTCCTATACTAATACATGGACACCAAATTAACTGGGATGAAACCAAAGTACTGGACAAAGAAACTGATTGGTTCCGGAGAGGCGTCAAGGAATCCATTTATATAAGAACTGAGAACAGCTCCCTTAACCGAGACCAGGGGCGCCACCGACTTCCGGGAATTTACAACTCGTTATTGCATCAGAGACGACCTCACTTCGTTCTCTGACCAATAACTCGTCCAAGCATCACAGTAACATCAGAGTGAACAGGAAACAGTGCTACGTTTCGAAAGCTCTCAAGGTAGGGACATTCACAAAATTTTAACTTTATTTGTTTTGGGAAATTTTAATTTGTCTTGAAAGGTATTAAAATTACCTTCAAAATGAGGGGTCAACCACTTCATATGAGTTGCAAATGGCGAAGTTATGGATGAAAAGCATAAATCAAAATTCAACCAAATAATGCCAAAAATTGGGATCCTCTATGGGAAATTTCTACACAGTCTTCCGTGTTTTGACCCATTTTCAAATCTGGCGGGGCTCCTAATAAAAATGCGCTTTTATTTCATAGCATGTGTTTCGTATCATTTGAAAGGTAATGTTTCAAAGAAAATGCATATTTTTTTATATCCTTTGAACTTGAACAGAATTAAAGTTAGAGCGTAAAAACTCCACTGGCACACTTTTTGAAAATGTTACAGCGCCCTCAACGTGATCATATATGATATACATTACTCAAGGTGAGCAAATATTCCACTTTGAGTACATAGTTAAATCTAGTAACACATGTTGAATTAAATTTAGGATCCCGAACAAATTGCCATAACTGGAAAAGTATGCAACTTTGGGTCAAATCATTTGGAGGTTTTTCAATATCTTCCAAAGATAAACCCATTGGTCAAAAAATTTTAAAAGTCAAGGATGATAGGGGCACCCTTCTGGTAATATCTTATAGTATTGCTATAATGGATTTATCTGGTCCAGAGAAGCAAGTACATTGACTGGGACATTTGAGTTAGAAATGGTCCACATTTTACGTACACTTGGAAAAGAAGTAGAGAATCAACTAGTCATTATATAAGCCAACACCTGCTCAAGATGGAGAAGGGTCTCTCCAAAAATTATTAAAACAAATGAGCGTCGTAGATCAGTATTAACTGTATTTTGATGTCTTTGACCGACACATACAATTCCCTTTATTCAACAATATAACTGTTGGGCCAAATCTTACCTCTTCTTGAAGACTGTTGAAATTCTGGCGCTGAAAACATATCAGTATGCATATGAGCAAAGGAGAAATACAAGAAGAATGGGTCCTCACTGTGGTCATAAATAAATCCCTTGGCGTCGTAGACCAATGATTTGGTCAGGTTATGATGACTAAAAGGCTGCTGGATTAAAGTCGTATTGTGATAGAGGAAGCAGAGCAATGGGTTGGGGGTCCGCTGGTGAATCTGGTTGGATGCATGGAAAACAAAACGAGAAGGAAATAATAGTAGTACTTATTAGGGTGCTTATACAAAACCATCATGTCAATTTGCAAGGATGCTTTAAATAAAAATATTTATCATGCTGATCAGAATTAAAACCTAACAGTGCATATGGCATGTTTCAAAGTAAAGTACCAAAAGAGTTTTTTTCATTTTATTAGTAAGAAGAACTAAATTTGAGTTAGTTGATTTATAATAACAGATTATACAGAGATAATAAATATTGTTTGTAATAATATTATTTTCACAATATAATTATTGTGAAAAGTGTTTCTAGATGAAAATGTATCACTAACATAACATTACTATTTGTGATGACTCATCCCGAAAGGGGGGACTTAGCAGGTGATATCAATTTTGAGTTTATCATAGCATCTGTTACAGCATTTTCTAAGCTTTAAAATGACACCTTATTTGTCGAAATTGATCAAGGCGATCAAATTTTACAACAGTAAATCTGCTGGAAATTCTTATTATTTTCTTTATTTTTTGCTACCTATTTTCACCAGTATCTTGAAAAGTGTTTTGTCGCAAAGTCCCCCTTTTCGGGGTGAGTCATCACATTTATTGGACAGACAATGCATTTTCATGGTCTGTCCAGTAAATGAAGATGTTGGCATTAAATTTAGGCATGGATATTAATCATTCAGAGAGAAATATGAATTGTAAAACATTATAATATGAATATGTATTAGCTGCATAATAAATGCACATCAATCAAATTCTGAAATCTATCTGTGAATAAAAAATATTCAATTTTATTTTGCTAATGTCACTCTAGTTTGGACAGACGTTTTTGGGAAGTTTAGGCTTCAAATTTCTGTCCAAACTGGAGTGACATTGTCTATCAGTGGTCAGTTCGTCTATCTGTGGTCTGGTGTTCAAGTCTCTGTTTGGTCATGATTTTTTTCAAAATGAATGAAATCTTGACTTGAATGGGTCATATGAGATTTGTCTAACTGTTATTAATGTTATGGTATATGATGGGTCAAACCAAAAGAAGCCATCAGGATCTTCCCATCATGCCTGGCTTCAATGGGATTTTTTGTACAGGAGAGGGTTTAGGTATGAAACATTGTACAATAAGCAGATCTTATCCAAAATTTGCATTTCAAATATGTTTCATCCCTAAAGCCTCTCATTCAAACCTGTACAAAATATCCCATTGGAAGCAAGGCATGATGGGAAGGTTCTGATATCTTCTTTTCTACCTATTATTTCTAAGATTATTGAATGTAATGTCCACAATCAGTTGTATGAATTTTTCACATATAATAACCTCCTTAACCAATGCCAGTCTGGCTTGAAAGCACCATTCCACAGCTACTACTTTACTTGATGTTACTGATCATATCCTTAAGAACATGAATAATGGTAAAATAACAGGTGCTTTATTCATTGATTTAAAAAAGGCATTTGATACAGTTAATCATAATCCTCTCCTGCAGAGACTTAAAAGCTATGGCATTAATGGTTGCACTTTAAAATGGTTTTCTTCATATCTTTGTAAAAGATCGCAAGTTGTTTGTATAAATTCTACTTTTTCTGATGTTAAAGATATTGATATTGGAATTCCCCAGGGATTGATCTTGGGCCCACTGTTATTTATTATTTATGTTAACACTCTTCCTGATTGCGTAAATTGTAAGAGTGTCATGTATGCTGATGATAACACTCTCTTATTTACTGCGTCTGACCACAAATCTCTTGAAAAGAATATTATGAATGACAGTCTTTCCAAGATCGGTCACTGGTTTAAAAACAACCAGCTTCCTCTAAATATTAAGAAAACAAAATTTATGGTTTTTGGCACTCATAATTTTCTCAGCAAATTTGTTGATGTGAATTTAATGTACAATAGGACTTCAATTGAAAGAGCTGATAAATTCAGGTATTTGGGTGTTATTTTAGATCCTACTCTGTCCTGGTCTGATCATGTGGATTATATTTCTTCAATTATTTCAAAGCGTATTGGTGTCATACAAAGGGTCAAATTTTACCTTCCTTCTAAAACTCTGAATATGCTTTGGTGTTTCCTCACTTTGATTATTGTAGTGCTGTTTGGACAAATTTGAATATGGAACACCTGAAATCTCTTCAAATTCTTCAAAATAAGCTTGCTCGCATACTTTTGAGTGCTGATATAAGAACTCCAATTGATCATTTGATGACTTCTATAAACTGGCATAAACTTGATAAAAGATGGCAAAATCAACTTCTTCTTTTGATTTTCAAATGTCTTGTCCATGAAGCCCCATCTTATCTCTCATGTCAGTTTACTTATACTTCAAGTGTTCACTCACATAAAACTCGTAATCAATCATCCAATGGTCTTGTTATTCCATCTTTTAATGTGAATGCTGGCAAGCGAAACATTTTTGTACCGTGCTTCTAAAAATTGGAATAACCTTCCATACCATATCAGAAGTCAGGCCATGTCAATGAACTCAAACACATTTAAAACTTTTGTCATGACATGAATATTATTCATAATGCACATGTTGATTTTTATGCATTTTTCATGCAATTAATGTCTTTTAAATACACTGGGTTTTTTTAAATTGTGTATATTGTATTTTTCATTTGTATTTAATGTAATTATCAGGGTCTCATGGGAGACCAGTTTCTGTAACTGATATGAGTTAAAACCCTGAATAAAGATTGTTTCACTACTACTACTACTTTTGATCAAACCCATAACAAGTACACGGCTGCCATCAGTAGCACGGTGCTGCACACTCACCTATAATTCGTCACATGTCCAATGGTTTGTAAACGGCAGATTAGTCCCCACAAATTAAGTGAAACCCATGGTGTGCAGGTAGATGGTTACCATGGTTACCACCAGGAGCAAGGTGTTCATAGATTCCTACAAACTTACGTCACATGCCCAGTGGTTTGTAAACGGCAGATTGGTTCCAACATAGTCAAACCCGTGGTGTGATGGCTATCATAAGAAGCATGGTACTCAATGATTACGACAAACTCACCTGGGATTCGTCACATGTCCAATGGTTTGTAAACGGCAGATTGGTCCCTACATAGTCAAACCCGTGGTGTGTAGGTAGATGGTTACCATCAGAGGAGTGGTATTCATTTATTCCTGCAAAAAATAAATTTGTGGTTTAAAGGTCTTTTCAGTGTAGTTTACGTAGTTCTACTGGTATGCAGCTGCAGTAAAGAGCCGTGTACTTGTAAATTTGAGCTGTCATAGTCTGTAGCAAGAAACGTTGAATTTAATTGAACTCAAAATGATGTGTAATTGCGACCAACACGGCAAGGTTATCGATATATAGGCTTGTCGTGCCTGACGCAAAATTCTCTCAGCAGAATGCAAGGTCATGATTGCCCACTTGAAATTTCTGACATCCCGTTTCACTAGAAATAAAAAACATCTTGGTTTGGACAATGCATCTTGGTTTCAAGTGCCTGTAAACAATGGCCACTATTCTATTGTTCTCACTAAACTGAGACAGGAAAGGGAGATGTAAAACCAAGATGTTTTTTGAATCCAATTTATGTCTCCCTTTGGTGACTCACTTTCAGAGATCAATAATCAGTGTCTTGGTATAGAGTCTCTGTTTCAAGTAGAGTTACATAAATAAACAATGGCATTATTTTGAGGTACCTGAAACAAAGATGCTTTAAAACCTAGATTTCATCACCATGCTGTGTGTAGTATTGGCGAGTGACCTTATCTCTCTCATTCAGAGTTGTCAAGCTGTGATAGAACTCAAGATTTGAATCATTTCTATGAAACAATTGCATTTATATCAACTATTCACACATGTAGTTATGGCCACAATGACAAGTCACACTCCTCATTTACTTTTTTCACAAGAAAGTTAAGTTACTCAATCAATAAATAATACTTCAAATATCATGAGTGCAGGCCATATGGTTTCCGAGATAGAGCATTATCAAATTTAGGCTAACCAAAATGTAACACACCCCTACTTGTAAAACGTGTTAATTACGGGGATATCTGTGCACACCTATCCAAACGGGGACATTGGAATGTGGATACACACCGGCGAACTGGGGATACACAAAATACGAATGTGATTACACCCCTTTCACCTGGAGATATCCCAATACACCTTCAATCAGGGATATGCTTTTAAATGCATTTATATGGCATTTTCGATCTCATGGGGGTAATGAGAAAATGGGGATATCCCCAGTTGGCAGTGTGTCCACATTTCCCCATGGCAGAATCAGATGTGTGTCCCCGATTTACACCTTTTACAAACGCATCCCACACCAACGCACACCCTAGTTCCATCGAATGTTACTCAAGGTCGTCCTTCCCCTGAGTTACACACATGCAGCATGACTTCCGTATAAGGATGTTCTAAAAAGTTTGTTTACGCTAACTTTTGCAGCGATTTGATTGATGAACGATTTAGGATGCACTTTCCTGAAGTACACATTTGTTATGACATACTAATACTTACTAGTTCTGTATAACAATGTTTCAGTTATTTACAATATTTCTGACAAATTTCATGAAATTTCCGTCACTCACTTCTGTGCTCAGTTGCTGTTTATGAATCCTACATGTGATATCTGTCACATTAATGACATTTGACCGTGTATTTGGTGTAGAGTAGGAAATTTACCGGCGAATTACCGGCGCTCATAACACACGATGCGCTATTAAGTAGATCCGATGATTTTGGAAAGTGAAAAAGTATTAACAATTTTGACAACAGATTAACTATAATAAAAAAGAAATCATCACATTTCATGATTTTTGAACATTAGAAATCATGTGCTCTTTACAGAAAGTAAGCATTATTACGTGCTGAACAATACAAGTGATTAGGTCATAACAAATAAACAAAGACCATAATCCTTTTCGCCATTGTCATTTACACATGTTAGTAAATACTAGAAGACTTACGTGTAGAGGAATGCCGCTGTTTTATGGTAGGTTTACTGAGTTTTGACATATTATTTTTTGAAACCAAGGTGTAATATAGGAGCCCTAGATGTAAACAAAAAGGAATACATGACTTTGGGTTCATTTTTTCATCTGGAAGTAGGAAAATTGAGAGGAAAAATATGTCGCACTTTCGCAATGGTCAAACACACTGAATAGCTATCATATAGCCTGTCGTCAGCGGCAGGCTTATATAGACTGCCGCTGATTTGATCATCCCCTTGCTTGGTTAATGACTAAAGCAAGATGGGTTAAAAAAAGTTTAGTTTGATATCAAACTTGTCAATGAATTCTTTAAATTCCAAGATCAACTTACCTAAATGCCATTTGCCAACCATACCAGTTGCATAGCCAAGATCTCTCAGTGCTTCTGCTATTGTGATCTCCTTCTTGGGCAGCCCTGTAGTTTGCCTTGAAAGAAACACTCTTTCTCCATTTTGAGCTCCATAAACACCGACTCTCACTGGCAACCGACCTGAAAAATTGTTGAATACTGATAAGCTCACATGCACTATTGTTTAAAATTTAATGTTAGCATAGCTTTTATCATAAAACATGTATTACACATATTATTCTGATAAAATTAACACATCACTCTTCATCCCTCATATCAATATCAAACTTACCAGTCATTATTGCAGCTCTACTTGGTGACCAAAGTGAGTCTGCACTATACCACCTAGTTAATTGAATACCAGAATGCATCACTGACCAAGTCCACTTTTTTCAAAACATGAGTTTAAATGGGTAGTCTCATTTCTAAATGGCCAAAAAATGATTTAAGGATAACTTCTTCGGTAAAATGATAAAATTTTGTTTTTCTGATTGAACTTTTCAATGAAATTTGACTCAGACAAGCAAAACATTAAGTACCGGTACAAATACATTACTGCAAAAATCATTGTGTCCACATGGATCCCACCCTTTTGCACATAAAATGTAATACATAAAGCACATAGGAATGTAACAATGGCCCAAATCCACAGTCTAAAATGTCCCCCTGCAAGCATTGCAAGCACAAATATTACGTTTTGTATGACAATTGGATTCATTAACATCCCCAGTTAGCAAAATTGACATAACTTAAACATCAGATATACTGGGTTTTTTTCTTTAAAACTATTCCAGTGGACTTGGGTCACTGTTGCATTCCGATATTCAATTGTATCCCTTCACGAGCAAGCGTATCTATTGGTCCTGCTTCTTGCAATATCATTCTCTCATGTGAACTTGAACAGTCAAAATTGCTGCCCTGCTTGGTGAACAAAACGAGTCTGCACTGTACCACCTAGTAAATCGTATCCCTTCATGAGCGAGTGAATCTATTGGTCCAGCTTCTTGAGATGAGTGTCCGTATGATTCCATACCTCGTATCTAGTCTCCATACTCTATATCAATATCAAACTTACCAGTCATGATTGCAACCCTACTCAGTGCACAAAGTGAGTCTGCACTGTACCACCTAGTAAATCATAATACCTTTGTGAGCGAGTGAATCTATATTGGTCATGCTTCTTGCAATATCATTCTCTGTACCATTGTGAACTTACCAGTCATTATTGCAGCTCTACTTGGTGAACAAAACGAGTCCGCACTATACCACCTAGTAAATCGTATCCCTTCATGAGCGAGTGAATCTATTGGTCCTGCTTCTTGAGATGGATGTCCGTATGACGCCAAGTCTCCATAACCCATATCATCTGCCAAGAACACTATCAGGTTGGGCTTGTCTAGTGCATCACGCCTCAATGGTTTACTGCCATCGTGTTGCTGTTGAGTTTGGCCTACACCTACAAAGCCTACTAGTATGATGGTAGTGATATGCCAGTTCATCACGACGAAGGAGTTCACTCAGAGTCAATCTACATTATACAGTTCTTTTCAGATGGTCCATTCAGATTTCTGTAATGAAATAAAGAAAGTAAAAAGTAAACTTATTTCATTTGTTGCAATATTCATTCAGGAAAATAAAATAACATTTTGTCCACTTTTAACTTAAAAGTTAGAAAAATAAGCCCTGTCATATGCTGCATATGAGAACTTTGATATCCTTCAAAAATAATATGTAGTTGTGGCTGACTGATATTGAAAATTCAACCAACTCTATATACCTCTTTTTGTCTTTTCCATTCATCTAAAATACAGCACAAATTTATAAAATTACCTCTCCAAACAAATTTATAATAAACTGTAATACTATAAACCAGGGATTCTCAACTAGCGGCGCGTGCGCCAAATTTGGTACTTTGACAAGTGCTGATTGGCGCTTTGTGACACTTCTAAAAACAAAGAAATACATTAGGAATACACTGAGGAATAGGCAAGTTTAGCGCTTTCCCCTACAATGTTTTTCATTTATGTGGCACATTGTAAGGACAAGTTGAGAACCCTGCTATAAACCTTGAAGTATGCAGCAAGCAATCAGACATGTTTGACGCTGGTGTATTTACATGACATGATGAAAATAAAATTATTCAGATCAATATGTGATAAATCCCTTTATCATATATCAGATATTGGGCCGGAACACCTTAAGACAGTGGCGAAGCCAGGTTTCCAAAAGTAGGGAGCCACTATAAAGATGATCTGACAGAATTGTATTGACCATGGGAGCGGAGTGAACGAAGTGAGAGGAGCGAATAATGGGTGTGGTCCAGGGGCCCGCCTTACCTGGTGGGGGTCCAGGTGGCGAAGCTCCGGGGTTTTAGCTATTTGACACACTATTTGACAATGACCGACTATGTATGCGGTATCACCAGGCTCAACATTTTCCCGACGGGCGCTTTTTTAACCAACAGATGTCAGTAATGGGGGGGCCAGCCCCCCAGCCCCCTCCAGCTACACCACTGCATTAAGATCATTACGTGCTAAAGTGATGAAGGTGTGCAATTCCTCAATCATTATAAATCAAGTCAATGTCTGATTTTGAATTAGATTTATTTTTCAAGAGATATGCATGTACTCCTGTATTTTGTTAAAATTAGCTGAGATAGACTAGCTGAGGTCCTTTCGGACCCGAATTAATTTTCAAGTTCCAATTTTGAGGTTTCACCTTCTCAAGTATCTATCATCATAACTATCATGGTATGCATGTTATGGAGGACATATGGAGGGCATGTCTTAGAGGACATTACAAGCTTTAGCTTTAAAATGACACCAAATATGATACTATATGTTGTTTCATTTCGGAGATACAAACATTTTTGTTATTGTATTTTTTAAGTATTCACTTATTTGCTAGAAATGCTCAGGTGTTCTATGGGTCTGAAAGGATTTATTAATGGACCTGTTTTTGTTTTGCACCAATGGATAAAAATCCTGATGCAGTCACAGATGTTTGACAGCAATCTGGGATTTCACCTTCAACCTGTTCAATGCTGTACAATTTTATGCAAGGTATTAAATGTTATGTTAACCAGATGGGTAGTGATAATCTGGTGGCAGCCTGTGGCTATGGCTACAGATTAAGCTTGTTTATTTGCAATTTTCTGAAAAACATGGACATGGACTAGATTTCTCCTGAAAAAGTAGGCCTACCCAAATTCAACGAAAATATCATGCACATTAGGGATGGACGAGATGGTTAAATAGTTTCTCATTGTTAGCATCTGAGCTATTCGGGCTTCGGTAGCAAACTCCAACTAATAATGAGTCTTTATTAGTATTATGCTTAACTTGGCACCATAGTGCTGTTTCATAATATCTGTCCTCCATCTCATCACATCTCACTGCTTGCAAGTCTTCATGGATATAAAGTAAAACTCCTCCTATTTTGCCTGACTGCTTGTCTTCAAGATTCTTAGATTTCACTATTTTTCACCACGTATAATTAAATCTTGTTCTCCTTTTTCTCTTCTATTTCTCAGCTCCTCTCTCAGTTTCCGATCCACTTCACTCTCCTGTGGTGTAAGATCAGGGGTAATGAAAACCTTGGAGAAATGTTGATACCCTTTCAGCTGCTTTGCTTTCATTAGTATTTCACTCTTGACCTAATTTTTCTGCAAAGTTATTTTCCACAGACGGTCCTTGCCTTGGTCTGTATTTCTCTTCCCAAGTCTAATTGGCTTTATTACTTCTTGGTTGTTAATGTCAAGACTGCTCATAACTTTTTTGACTTGACTTATATCATGCTTCTTCCTGTCTTCCACATCATTGCTGTCTGCCTCTGGTACATTGTAAAATTTACAAGATTCAGCTCCCATTTTTCCTTCTCTTTTTGTTCATCCATGTACTTATTTACTTCGTCCTCAATTACCTTGTCTAAGTTCTCATCTTTCTTAGCTAGCATTTGTACCATCTTTTGCATATATATGGCTTCGGTAGGCTGATTCTAATTTCTGAGTCACATCATAGTTAACTATGATATTTTTCATGTAATTCATGTGTCTTTTTCGTGCTTCCAACACCCGAAATTCCCTTTAAAGGGACTAGCCTAGATTCCACCTAGAATTAAATATATATGGAAATGCTCTAAACAAAACTTAAAAGTATAGTAAAATCCAAAAAAGTGCAAAAATTTACACACACTCAAATTGAGAGAGAATTAATTTGCAATATATCGTTCTTTGTTGGTGGTGTGGCTATCCTGTGTTTCCTAAATCCTAACTTTTGTACCTCAGATGGATTTACTAGATAAAAGATCAAACAAAGCTCCTGGAGGTAATCTAAAACATATTAAAAGAGAAACAATTTCATCAAAAATAATTTGTTTGGCCATCACAAGTGTAGAAACAAGATTTTTATCAGTTTGCAAACTAGAAACACTGTTTTCACACCACTTTTTTCGCCGGCGAAAAAAATTAAAGTACATGTAGGTAAAGAATTGCAATTTTCTCCAATATTCCTCAAAATCATGGAAAACTACTTGTAGGTTATATTACTATGAACATGTTCTATCGATTAAAGTTTAAAAAAAAAGCCGGTAAAAAATGAGTGGGAAGAATCTAGTAGGCCAGTCCCTTTAACATCTTAGCAACCTCTCCTGTGCATGTATTGCAAAACCACATAACATTTTGCTTGCCTTTCTCCAATACTTTGTATTCTTGGTTGGTAAGATTAGCACAAACTAGACGAGTCCACTATGAACACTTTTGGCAACTAATGGCTTTATCATTCCCAGTCACTTGTTCAATGCACACCATACATTCTACTGGTTCAGTGTCTGAATGGCTACCAGATGAGGATGGGCCTTTGTTAACCTTCCGGCCTCCGTCATCTTTGTTAAGCTTATCACCCTTGGCTGGACTATTAGAGCTTTCATTTTCAGATACAGACTTGAATCTGGTGCCTGGCATGATTTAAGCTTACCATACATGGATATGGGGTCTTTGATCGTGAAACCCGATCGACTCGCTGCGATGATTTATCTCATTCGTCGATCGGGCGGGGAGCATACACAATTCTTTAGAGAAATTCATGTGACTTTGCCCAATGACGCATTTTGTTGATCTTGGTTTCATGTCTTTCCCTGATAGCAAATCTTTTTCATATGTCATTATGCAGATACCCTATTCACTCGTCCAATTCAACTATGTATTTTCTGAATGTATATCACTGTAGCATTGGGTTGTTTCATACTAGTGTGCCAAAAATGATGTTAAAATACTTTTATAATGCTTTATCATAGAGTAGGGTGGTTTGTCAAATTATTGAAAGTTGGAGTATTTAAAAAATTAAAGGTTTGTCAGTCGGAAAATAGTTGAATTGGACGAGTGGATAGGGTATATAGCTTTATAAAATCGGGCACCATAGATCGACAATTGTTGGACACTGCGTGATCACTGAAGAACGTGTAGGTAGAGGTGAAAAACATCATCCAGATTTCAGCTTGGAAATAAATGAGAATTTCAAATTGTAAGTTTGTATCTTCTCACTAAAATGAAATCATCGTGTCTATTTTTGTGGATTTATTTTAACGAAGGTAGCCGTAAGGCGCCTTTCAAAATCCTGAACGCTGGTTCCATTGAAATACGTGGTTGCAAGGTTGCAGAATTCGTTTAGCGTCAGTGCCTCATATGAGTTCAGTGCAAAATTTATGGGGTCTAAGCTAGCGTATGGAAAATGTTTTTGTTTACCACGTTGTAGAATACGATTCTTACTGCATTTGCAGCAAGTGATTTTTTCCCGTTTTTGGTTGATATTTCTTGAAATCATTAATCATGACTTTAAACTTAGCAAATATCTTGCCAAATGTTCACCTTGAACCTCTCAGGCCTATAGATGTATGTACATCGGAAGGCCTGTGTTGAAGCTAGGTCTAAGTAGTCCCAGAGCTGTGACCATGGACCATCATTAACTTTTATCATTGGCTATTGTAATTTCTACAGGTCCTAGACACTAAGTCAAGTCATGGTGCCAGGACTAAGGTCTAAGTTGCTCGAGAAACACAAGCCAAAATATCTCATTAGTAAATCTGCATTTTAAGTTTATCTCTCCATGCATGGTGTACTTAATCATTGCCCAACTATAGATCACAAAAAGAAATTCTAGGAGTTTAATCTGTAGGAGTTACAGGGTCTTGAATTCTCCGATTTGTCCCATACGTAACGCGCGCGTCAGCTTGGACCTGCCCAAAAACAGAAATGTTTTATTCCATGATATTCATGAAAGAAACCTTTTGGAATATGCCAGATCGCAAATTCAGATCAGCGTGCATTGTGGGTAATTTCTCACGATCGAGTGGGAGATAAACAGAGCGCGACTATAACATATTTTCAATGGAGTGAACTTTGACGTTTTCATCAAAATGTTGCTAACATTAATTTTTATAGATATAGAATGTTTTTCTCTCTTTTGTTCTTTTGTTGTACGATATGTTTGTGAATATAATAAAGTGATTTTTGTCAATGTGATTTACAACGCAAAAAATCTTAAGTATTGTGAAAACGGCAAAGTTCACTCCATTGAAAATACGTTAATAGTCGCGTTCGTATATCTCCCACACGATCGTGAGAAATAACCCACAATGCACGTTGATTCTGAATTTGCGAACTGGCGTATTAAATTAATGAAAATCGCACTGTTCAGATCAGAAAAATCAAATGGTATGTTTTGTTTGTTTACATGGTTACCATTTGTAACATATCTTCAAACATCATTTTTGTGTGACTAACAACTTCGGGAAGTGTTTATAATACTAGGTAAATTTATTATATCCTTCGTCATTTTTGTGGAATGTTGCAGTTCGTATAAATATGATCATTTTTTGGGATATTGGGTATGTGCAATTATGCGACAGGTTTAATTTACAAAGTTTGCTTCTGGCTGTGGTATCAATACCACTGCCAGATATTTCGGGTAAGGAAGAAAGGTCTAGACTCTAGTCTGGATCTGGATTGGTACTATTCAACACCCCTGGTGGGGAAAGATGAATAGGGTTGATTGCGCTTCGATGTAGTTGCTTAGTCAAGGTGCTTTTTTAATTGTTCTTTAAATGTTTCTGGGTCCTCTATATTGATGATGTGTTGCGGTAAAACGTTCCAATCTATGAGAGTTCTTGGGATGAAGGAATATTTGTGACAGTCCTTGGATGTTTGGAGCTCGATGAATGATTTGGAGTGTGTTCTTCTTGTTGGACGTTGGACCGGGTGGAGTAGATCTTTCACTGGTATGGACAAGTGACCCTCGATGGCTTTATGAAACAATGACAGTCGGTTGATCTTACGCCGATGAGCAAGTGTTTTCCAACCTAAGGTGTTAATCATGGTGGTAACGCTGCTTCTTCTGTCATAGTCATGTTTCACAAAACTGGCTGCCTGCCTCTGTACTGCTTCAACTTGGTGAATTTGGTCGGCAGTGTATGGATCCCATACTGAGGAACAATACTCGAGTGTAGGACGAACAAGTGAACGATATGCAAGATCTTTTATGTTTTCAGAACAACCTTTGATCTGTTACCTTTGGATGTCATATGATTTATGTGTTTGTACCTACCATTTCATGTTGTTAGAAATTTCAACACCAAGGTATGTGTGTGAGTCTGTTTCTTTGAGAGGTGTGTTATTAAGAAATCTACATCCATGTCCAACAGACCTTAAACTCACAGCGTACAAAACACTAGTACGCCCTCATTTAGAATACTCATGCACTGTATGGGATCCGCATACAAAGGAGCACAAACACAAAATAGAAATGGTACAGCACAGAGCAGCCAGGTTTGCATGTAAAGACTATGGAAGAAAGAGCAGTGTGACAAAAATGCTGGCTGATTTAGACTTGGACACTTTATCCCTCCGTAGACAAACGGCAAGGCTGACAATGCTCCATAAAATTACAACAGACCAGATTGCCAAACAATCATCGAATTTTCTCACGCCGGTCGCCCAACCCACTCGTCGCAATAACAGTAAGTCATTTCAACGCCCCAGAGCTAAAAAAGACATTACAATCAATCATTTTTTCCAAGAACTATTGCTGAATGGAATAGCCTCCCAGAAACTGTAGTCAATATAACTAGCCACGAAGTTTTCAAATCGCAAGTCACAAATCATCTCAGAACAGCAGCCCAGAGTCACTAAACAACATCTTATATGCGCACACCAAACCCTCTGCGTTTGGCCTCGGATGAGGTGTTGCAGAGTATACCATCAAAGTCAAAGTCAAAGGGAATAAACATGTTTATTTGGATTTTTAGCATGAGTTACCTTAAGAACAAAACACTTCTCGGCATTAAACTTCATCTGCCTGGTGGAGGCCCATTCTGAAAGTCGGTCAAGGTCAGTCTTTAGGAGGTCGGCGTCATGGTCACCAGAAATGGTTCTGTAGATTACGCAATCGTCTGCGAATAATCGTACAGTGGAGGTTACGTTGTCAGGAATGTCATTGATATACATTAAAAATAGCAACGGACCTAGGACAGTGCCCTGTGGAACACCGGATTTCACACTGGTCCAGTCCGAAGCTTCACCTCCAATCACAACTCTCTGTTTGCGATGCATAAGAAAGTTGGAAATCCACGCGTGGGTCGGTCCTCGTATTCCGTAGTGATCAAGTTTCAGCAAAAGCCGATTATGTGGCACTACGTCGAACGCTTTGCTGAAATCCATGATCACAACGTCCGTTTGTCTCTTCTGGTCCAATGTCGTCGTAAGATCGTTGGTCGTCAATATAAGTTGGGACTCGCACAAACGATTTCGGCGAAAGCCATGTTGACGGTCAGTCAGTATATCGAAATGGTCTAAATAGCGCATGATGTTTGAATGGATTACATGCTCCATTACCTTACAACATATAGACGTGAGGGAAACCGGTCTATAGTTTGAGGCTTTCGTGCGGTCCCCTTTCTTGAAGATTGGAGATATGTTTGCGCATCTCCAATCATGCGGCAGATTGCCTGATTCAAGAGAAAGTCTAATACTCTAAAGATGGCGGTTAATGCAGGAGCGATTTCTGCAGCGCACACCTTTAGAACACGTGCCGGCACGTCCTCTGGTCCCGTCGCTTTACCAGGTTTCTGGTCGGTCAGTAACTTCTCCACGCCCTTAACGGTGATATCAATGTCTGGCATTCATGGGAAGTTAGACTTACTTATAGATGGCATACTAGAGGTGTCTTCATCGGTGAATACAGACTCAAACTGTTGGTTTAGGATGGTAGCCTTCTTGGTGTTATCAGCAAAAAGTTGACCATTTGACTTCAGAGATGGAATACCAAAAGAGTCATTTTTGAGACTCTTAACAAAGGTCCAAAATTTTTTGGTCTAGTAATTGCCTCGGATTAATTTATAAATCAGATAGGCTATATGATATATCTTATGATTACATTTTGGATTACAATAACCAATTCACCGTATGTATCCTCTTCTTTACTGCAATTTTCTTTCAAAATTTGCCAGCCCAGAAAAACCTGACCTACCTTTACTTCTAATATTGCCTTTGTGAGAACTATAGAAAACACAGAAGAGATCACAAGAGTTGACAAGACTCCGTTTCAATTTCCGAAAAAATTAGAAATACAAACAATTACCACTAAAATTTAACTAAATTATGTGCAGGCGAGTACTACTGAAAGATGTTGGTCAATGTTACAAAACAAGAATAGTCTTTAAAATTGAATACGCCAGAATAAGAACATCCAATAGCTCCCTTCTGTTAATTATACTTATAAAATGTAAATGCATACAAATCGCTGAAAATGCTTTCACATCACTAAAATAGCATTTCCTTGTCAATATCCTAATCATAGTGTCACATTTGACCAGGTGGTTGACTTTTTTAGACTAGATAATTGTTATAGTAGGCCTACATAGTTGCTATATTTAAACCACAGTGTATTTAAACAGCCATTACAAGAAAACCCCAACTCCATGAGCTCCCCTCTGCAAACATATGCTAGAAAAATTATCTAACCATGTCTAAAAAAGTCAACTACATGTGACACTGATTGGGATAAAGACATGGAAATGCTTTTCAGTGATTTGAAAGCATTTTCAGAGATTTGTATGCCACTTTGCTTGTTCTGTTAATTTTCTCCAGGCATCATTCTGTCTTTTTGTTCGGACCCCATTGGAAGTTAAGTTTACACATATGTGGTCAGACTTTATGGGTCATCCTGGCATTTCGGCATTAAGGTGTTTGTACTTTTTTCCTTCTCATGTCTTTTATATATATTGTCATTGTAATTGACTGAATGCATATGTCTGTTACTGTTGCATTTTTTGTCGATTTTGCCGAATAAAGAAACAAACAAACAAACAAATATGCATTTATATTTTACAGAATTTAACAGAAGGGAGCTATTGGAGTTGGGATGTTCTTATTCTGGCGTTTTCAATGATTAATATTGTGATAATATACACAAACGGTACATGTTTATTCGCTGAAGTATTGTGACATTTTATGTTGGCTCGCAAGTTTCAATTAATTGTTGCTAATTTACTGAAAAAATCTATTTAAAAAAAACCCGCATGAGTCACGTCACACCGGATCGCTATTATTATAGCCCCCCCCCCCCCAAAAAAAAAAAAAAAAAAAAACGCTTTGAGGATATGAACAATTGAGAAAACTCAACTAACATCCAAAAGCTGAATGTTATAACAGCTTTGATATTTTTTTAGACATTATCACTTACGGTTAACCGGTTGTTGTAATAGAGACCGAATGGTAAGACCCCTCTCAGCTATCCGATACAATAATCATTCGTATGAACTAATGGCGTAAAATGGGGTCGCCCGTTTTTTGTTTTTTGTTTTGTGGGGTGGGGGTGGGGGGGGGGGGCTTGGGAGAGACGGGAGCTCCCCCGCCAGAAAAAATGTCTGTCTCCCCTGCTCTCCCCTACTATAATCATTCGTATGAACTAATGGCGTAAAATGGGGTCGCCCGTTTTTTGTTTTTTGTTTTGTGGGGTGGGGGTGGGGGGTGGGGGCTTGGGAGAGACGGGAGCTCCCCCGCCAGAAAAAATGTCTGTCTCCCCTGCTCTCCCCTACTATGATGAACTCAGGAATATATACAGTTTGAATATACAGCGCAGTGTAATTGTGCAAAATTTAAACCTTTTATGTTCAAGTTTTCAATTTTTTTAATTTTCCCGATTGCGCCGAAATGGCGCATACATGCAGGATATTAATGAGACACCATTGGGTGCATTTTCCCCCAGTCACAAGCTTTGCCCCTCACCCACCATTGTCCCCACCCCAGTTTCAATCATTGACACAAATTTCAAAATTGTCCCCTTGTTTTTGTAAATGTGTAAAATATCCAACAACAAAAAAACACTGAAAAAAATCGGTAAGCTTAAAAAAAATAATAACATAAAGTCAAATAATAATAATCATAATCACGAGAATTTATTTTTTCTGGCAATATTGAATGATGAAATACAAATAAATGAGCCAAATATTGGGGGTGAATGTCAAATTACTGTCAAACACAGGCGAGTTTAAGAGTGATTCATGCATTTTTCATAAATCTCACAGAAAAAAGTTTCCAGAAAGATTTGTAGGGGTCATTCAGTACATTTTTTGTCTCAAAATAGGGGGTCATTCGGTACAGAACCAGAATAAAAATTGGGTCATTCGGTATAAAACTTTTTTTTTAAAAGGAGCCACTGTGTACATTTTTGCAAAAGGGGTCATTGTGTACATTTTTGCAAAAAGGGGGTCATTGGGTACATTTTGCAAAAAAGAAAGTCAACAAGTACAAAGAGGTTCAATTTAGCAGGGTATTAGCCATATTGGTCTGTATAGAAGTTAATACATTTTACTCCAAATTGTTGCATGTTGTAGATGATACCCTAAAAATACAAAGGGTCAATAACCCCAGCCAATATTGCATCCAAAACTGCAATATTGTGCTGGGGTCAAACTGATTACATGTACATGTATGCATATATCAAAACCATGCATATTATTAACATCAAAGACACACATAAATGATAAAATAACCATCCATTTTCAGTTAAACATGAATTTAATGATATCTTTTAAAACAATGGCTTACATTTTTTCCAGAACTAATGAAGAAGGGGTTTTCACATGAGCTCGTCATACACAGCAAGTATTATTGAGTTATTGAGTACATAGCTTTGAAATAAAATGGGGGTAATTGGGTACATGTTTTTCAAATTAAAAAAGGGGATCAATTAGTACAGAACATATCAAAAAAGAGGGTCATTGGGTAGCAGATAGACAGTATCTTTCAAAAAAGGGGGTCATCGCGTACACGCCAGTTCAAAATATGGGGTCATTTTGTCCACACATCCTGCGTAGTCAACATAGAAGTGCCCCCGGACCTTTATCAAACATCCCGGCCAAACCACGGACACTCTACCAGACTACTGAGATGCTTACAAATAAAGAAACAGAGAACCTGTCTATGTCAATTGTTTTTCTGCTCAAATTTCAAGATTTAAAAAAAAACTGAATGCAGATTTAACGGATTTTTTTTCATACCGTATTACAAAAAATTTCATACTTTTTCACTTGACTAGTTTGCTCCTCTCTTTTGACTCCCACTTTGAATATCCTGAACATATACCCCATCCCACCTGCGCGCGGGCCTCTGGACCCCACTGCCCGTTATTCGCTCTGCTTACTTCATTCGCTCCGCTCGCATGGTCAATACAATTCTTTCGGGTCGTCTTTACAGTGCCCCCCCCCC
>JXSR01S025620.1:18962-30091 GCA_000969725.1 Ophiothrix spiculata
CAGAATATGTTTACTTTTATGGGTATAGGATGTCTAGAATAAAAAATATAATCGATTGAATAAAAACGGTCAAATTTTGTGGAAAACTTGCTCTGTAACGGAAATGGGCCCACCTTAAAACACATGGCCAACATTGACATTGTACATGTTGTACGATTGGGTTAAACTTTAATACCCGAAATATCTTGCTGTGGTATTGGTACCACAGCCAGAACCAAGCTCTGTAATCAAACCTGTTGCATAATTGCACATACTCAATATCCAAAAAAATGATCATGTTTATCAGATACGAGATACGAACTGCAACACTCCACAAACATGACAACGAATATTTATAATAAATTTACCTATTATAAACACTTGTTGTTAGTCACACAAAAATGATGTTTGAAGATATGTTTACAAAGCGTAACCATGTAAACAAACAAAACATATCATTTGATTTCTCTAATCTGAACAGTGCGATTTTCATAAATTTAATTCCAAAAGGTTTCTTTCATGAATATGGATTTAAACATGAGTGTTTTTTCAAGCACCAATTTGTATTTTTCAATTTATGCACAAATGGCCGTTATGTGATGGGCTGTACTACACAGCTTGCTTGTGTTTGTCGAGCAAGGTTAAACTTAAAACTTAAACTTTCTGAGATTTTGGTACCAAAATATTCCTCATACCAATGTGAAATTTTACGGCTGAAACATGTCGCTTTTCGGAGATATAAGTGAAAATGTGTTAAAATTATTAATATTATGGTACCGTAACCATAATATTATTTACACAGTAAAGTTGCTCGAGAAACACAAGCCAAAAAACATCATTTTTGGCTTGAGGCAAACTGTGTAGTACAGCAATGTATCACATATTAAAGGCCATTTGTACATAAATTGAAAAATACAAATGGTACTTGAACAAACAGAAATGTTTTATTCTATATTCATGAAAGGAACCTTTTTTAATTAAGTTTATGAAAATCGCACTGTTCTGATCAGAGAAATCAAACAGAATGTTTCGTTTGTTTACATAGTTAACATTTGTAAACATATCTTCAAACATCATTTTTGTGTGACTAACAACTTCGGGAAGTAAATATCCTTTGTCATATTTGTGGAGTGTTGCAGTTCGTATCTGATAAATACATTGTATGATCATTTTTTTGGATATTGGGTATGTGCACTTATGCGCCAGATTTGATTGCAGAGCTTGCTTCTGGCAGTGGTACCAAATACCACTGCCAGATATTTCGGGTAAGTATACATGGTATAGGCACGCCACTGATGTGGTATTTTATGGTATCATTTGCAAAGATAATCCTTCATGATAATGCCCACACAAAATTATATGACTGGTCCTAGAATTAATTCAGATATGGTTAATTGAAATCTAGCCTGCAATTTTCTGTTCACAATTTCGTCGCATCCAACACTTGCAAAAGCCCTGCTGTCTGTATGAAGTAAGTCCTATGTTTGTGTTACTTACTCTCTAAGACGACTATCTCCCTACTATTAAATTATACCTAAAGTTTTGACAACCATTGTAAAATGGCTTGGATCTATAACATTTCCATTCACACCAGTCACGTCCAACACATTTTGTCACGTCCAACACATGTGTGTTGCATATCTTGAAAAAGAAGAGGTCTGCAACTTTGAATTTATATCTTGTAGTATGTTTCTAGTTGTTGCATGGGTTTGTAAACTACAAACTTAAAGAAAGGTGTGATCAGTTTTTGAAAAATTTCAAAAATGTGTCCTGTTCTACCTAGACTCTACCTGAGAACCACACTATAAGAGAATCTTCTGATTGTGACTATTGTATCCCTTTTGTGGAACCACACTAAGAGAATCTTCTGATTGTGACTACAATCCCTTTTGTGGAACCACACTAAGAGAATCCTCTGATTGTGACTACAATCCCTTTTGTGGATGGCAAAATATTTTGTACAAATTAAAGCCAGGCGGGTTAGCTAAGGTGATGAAACCATGGGGCTATAATAGCCCAATGATGAAACTTTACTCTCATGCTTGATTATGGCATTATTTACTTGAAGATTGATCTCAGACATTTTATAATCTATTACTTGCTTCGATTCTAAATTACTGCTGATTTACGAGCATTATTATGATATTCATTTTCCTTGGTACACTATCCATTGCCATAATTTTTGTCCGATTTCCTAAATTGTAGATTGTAATTGATCATATTAGTAATTATTTTAATGCATCATGATCTAACTTTATACCTTAATTGCATGTCCAATCTTTTAATTAAACTTCTTCATTTCTCACTAAGGTATTAAATTCTATGCTAAGTGAGGTATGCCGTGCCCTGTTAGAAGCTGATGTTAACATCCGACTAGTGAAGCAGTTGAGGGAGAATGTGAAGTCTGTGATAGACTTTGATGAGATGGCAGCAGGTCTCAACAAACGCAAGATGATCCAGACTGCTGTCTTCAAGGAATTAGTCAAGGTAACATGCGTCCTACCATAAACTGGTCATTTTGGAAATAAAATAGTTTACCTTATGCTCTCATTCATTTGTTTTGTCTGTATTATATGATTCCAACAACCTTACTAAATTGAAAGTTAATGTTTTCTAAAATAAAAGTTAAACCCTTACTGCCCTACCATTATGAAAGAACCGAAGTGACAATTTGATGAGTTCTATACTTATATTACACACAGCCATCAAAAATTCCAATTCAAAATTTCAGATTAGATTTGTATGCAAGTAAGTGACAGCTATATGTAAGGTTTTGGTTATTGTATCTGTATATTTAGTTAAAGTCACTTGGGTCCTTCTTTCATTGTAGGGCAGCACATATTTAGACCAGAGATACCAAGCTGGTGGTACTGCCTATGGTGTTTTCAGCTATTGGACTTTATTTGGAATATTAGGGTCCATCCAGGGTCATAAAAAACTGCATCTACGCCTACTACGTAATGAGAGTGGTGCACTATTAAAGTGATTGCTAAACATACGTGTGTGTATATTTTCAATATCTGCACATGTATAGATCTGATGCATCATTGGCAAAAATCTGTCTAACAATTTGATCCATCGCCAGGATAAAACAACGTTAACCCATGTCCTTGGTCTCCCTCCCCTGTAAATCTGTAATTAGTAAAATTGATGCATAGATAATATTCCCAGTCCAGAAGATGTCAAGGGGTTCTTTATGCACACAATTTGTTTTTGGTGCACAAAAAAGGCTTATACATTCTAGTTTGTTTCATGGTCATTTGTTTGTATGTTGTGTTTTCCAATCATAACATGTTATCTCTCTTTATTTCACTTAATTGACCCTCAAAAGCCTGGACACTAATCGTGGGTAGGTCCAATATCTCATCCTACACCAAAAAACTTATATATCCAAATTGGAACATTGTGACACATCCTTTAATAATAACATTATCTTATATCTCTTTCAGTTAATTGATCCCGGTACAAAAGCCTGGACACCAGTCAAAGGGAAACCCAATATCATCATGTTTGTTGGTCTGCAGGGAAGTGGTAAAACAACTACATGTACAAAGGTGAGATGCTCAGATAGGTTAAAGATTTACAGAATTCCTGTAACATATTGCAGTTGTTCAAAAATCCATAATTTGTAAATTGAAGAAAACACAACAGTACAGAACAAGAAGTAACAAGTCAAGGGTGCTAAATTAAGATTGCAGAGGAAACAAAGTTCCTTAAAATTGTCAAGTGTCGCTTATATTTTTTTAACATCTAACACAAGTAAATTTTATTTTGTAAGAGTGGTAGATTTTATTTAGATTTTTGACAGTAAAATTGAATAAAGAGTGAACAATTATATTGGATTGTCATTTTTGTGTGCAATATGGTTACCATACATTGCATTTATACAACAAAAATTAAATATTTTTTGAAAAAGCTGTAAGTATACAAAAGGTTATTATGCAAATTGAAATATATATATATTAAAAATATATATATATATTTTTTTAATTCAATTTTTTTTTAAACACTGTTGGTAAGGGGCAGCTTTCGGTGAATGGCTCATGCGAGTCATCAGTGGGAAGTGACGGCCCACATGTCTTTATAATAATATTTGTCCTGAAGAAGTCAGAGCTACTCCTGACGAAAGCTTGACAGTTCAAAACTTGTCCAACGGCGAACCCGTTTAAATCTACCAATTGTAGTTGAAATATTGTTCAGTATTTGAAGTGCAAACCTAGCTTCCAAATTCTTGCTTATGTGTAATAGATTAAACTTCCACCACATTTCATTTCTATCGTAACATATTACTATCCCTAGTAACTTCAACATAATTGTCACATTTTGACATTTCAGCTAGCTTATCATTATCAGAAGAAAGGATGGAAGTCATGCCTTATTTGTGCAGATACATTCAGAGCAGGTAATGTGTTTCTATGGAAAATAATGCAAAAATTCTTAAAATATTGTATTGCTGTTGTGGTAACCTTGTACGAAGCTTAATTTTTGGGGAGCTGATCCAGGTAGCGATGGTGCATATGTGAGCTGATTAAGGTTCAGTGCCTCTAGAGATTGCTGCAGAAGCTGATGCTTGGTAGGAATGGAGCCTACTTAGGCCACAGTGGTCAGCAACACATGTAAAGTGTGCAGAGGTTGAGTGGAATTACAAATCAGGGAGGCATACCACATTATAATTCCCCTGTATTTATCTATATAATTCAGACACCTTTTCTTAGCTCATCATCTATTCCACAAGGCCAACCTCTCTCCTGAGAGGTATTAGATGTATCTCAAAATGAGATTATATTACCTGCTTGGTTTCCTCCACTCATGTACAGGTGAAAATTGAGAGCATACTCTTTGCATGGTTTATCATAATTCCAAAGTCAGTGCATGCTCCAGTAACCTGAGTGGACATTGTGTGGTGTGCCCTACTAGTATTGTTAATCTAAGGTAGAGAAAAAAATGGAAGCATTTGACACACTAAGATATGAACATTTTGTATCTTGTTTTGACAGTATTCAGCAATTATGCAGCAAGTATTATGTAAGACACTGAACATTTTCTTCAGTTGAAATTTTGACCAAAGTTTTGAAATAAAGGACATAAATTTATGCAAGCTGGTTTGTCGAATGATCCAGGGTCAACAACAAAGAAAAGAACCAAGAGCAATTTTCTGGCTATTATGACTGAAATTGTTTTATGTTGAGTTATTTTTTCAAATTTTGTTCGGACCATTATAGTAGCACTTAAACCAATTGGTTTAGATTGAATATGTAAATGACTGTTAAAACTGATCTTGAGCAGACATTAACTGTTACCTAGATGTATCTATCCCTTGAAACATCCATATTGGATTAGCTCTCCAAAATGGATGCCTCTATTGAAAGAATACATTCTGCTCATGATTACCAACCTAGAGAACTTGGAGTTTCAAATTGATAACTTGATCTTGTTGTTTCAGGTGCCTTTGATCAGTTAAAACAGAATGCAACCAAAGCCAGGATACCATTCTATGGCAGGTAAGCATCAAGCTAGTTTATCATGTTCCACACTTGACATTACCAACCAGTAGTGGAGACAGATATCAACTGACATGTAGTGTAATTTTATATGGCATTGATGAATTGATCACTCTGAAAATTTTATGCTCTGACAATGCTCACTTAAAAATGATACCAACAACTGCTATAAAAATGTACTTTGCTTCTAGTTTGTGTCAATGTTGCAAACTGATATTTCTAATGGCACTTGTCTTGACACATTTTATTAAGTTAATTGCAATTAAGCTTACACAAAATATGAAAGTGCTTAAATAAGGATTTTTTTTAAAAATTGTGCTTTCCAGTACAAAAGCATTTTTTGTCAGGATCTTGATCTAACAGAATATATTGTCAATGTTAAAATATTTAAATAATTCTAGACATCATTCTCTTTGCCTAATTCTTTATTTATTAAAAACTAAGTGGCTATTCACACAACTGCAAAATATGTGAATAGTTGTGCGAATTAAGAGAAGTTACATCCATATTCACACCGTAGAGTTATAATTATGTTCACAAAACTACAATTTTGCAAAGCCTGAGTTGTACGGATATTAAGCCCGAAGATATATAATAAAAGAACTAAAAATATCAGTTGAATAAGTTACTATAAGGTTCCATATAAATACCCACTGATAAAAATATCCATTTCTCATACCAAAGACTATTTGAATTCAAATAGTCCTTGCTCATACCTGGTGAGTTTTACACACAACATTTTAAGTGTATTCCCCTGTGTATTCTTGAAATGTAACTTTTTCCTTAAATGAAATATAAAATCAAAATCAAATTAGACCATCCAGTATAATAGAAGACTAAAATTTATCTTTATCAATAAAAATCATGTTTAAAATAGGGCCAAACTGGCCCAGTCAAGTTTACTGCTGAAGTTTGCTGACGAGTAGCAGTTCTAAAATAATTTCCATTGTTATGCGAATTACAGCGACAGTCATCCTAATCCTCACAACTGTTTTACGGATTGTAGCGACACTAGTTCTAATTCACACAATAGTTGTGGGAATAGACTCTGTCCATGAAAAAGGCAACATTATTGCAAAAATAGAGAAATCAGCACTATCATCAACAAATTTACTTATGTAAATTTTACTACAATTAAATTCATATAAACTTATCCCAAGCTATTGCCATTGCTATAAACTTATATTTAAACTTGAAAAATTATGATTTTGTTGGTAGTTATACAGAAGTTGATCCAGTAGTGCTTGCTGCTGAGGGCGTAGATAAATTCAAATCAGAAGGGTTTGAGATCATTATTGTAGATACCAGTGGCAGACATAAACAAGAAGATTCGCTATTTGAAGAAATGTTGCAGGTGTCTAATGCTGTGGTAAGTGTCCCAGGGAAGTAACATAAACAGAGGTACTGCACTGTGTGCGTAGTCACCTCCATTTCTTTTATTGGCTGCCAAACTTCACTTTTGGTTTATTTGTAGGACCCACCAACTGTGTCAGTAGCAGATGAAGGTGATGTTGATTTTTGTGCAAGCTCCATGAAAGCTTTTAGATATACATCCATGTAGATTCCAGGGACATGGATTAATCTAAATCTGATGGATGATGCATACGCGTGTCTCATGAATTGTGCGTATGTGGGCGTCTTGGTATGACAAGGTTTGACGTGTAGGCACAGACACATACTGTCAGTTCAACTTGCTGCAGAAATCTACATCTGGATTGATGTTCAATGGTGTAGACACAATCTGCATCCCTGGAATCTGCATCGATGTAGACTAATGTAGATCCCGGCTCTAATGGAACTTGCCTCATTGTTCAAAAAAAAAAATAACAGTAAATTGATGTCATAATGAAAAGAAAATAGGAAAGGCAATAAAATGATTAGAAGGTTTAACTTGCTGCAGAAATCTACATCTGGATTGATGTTCCATGGTGTAGACACAATCTGCATCCCTGGAATCTGCATCGATGTAGACTAATGTAGATCCCGGCTCTAATGGAACTTGCCTCATTGTTCAAAAAAAAAAAAAAAACACCAACAGTAAATTGATGTCATAATGAAAAGAAAATAGGAAAGGCAATAAAATGATTAGAAGGTTTAGAAATCCCTTTATTCTTTTCAGTTGTTAAAAGCTACATTGTAAAAATAAAAATATATTTAGTTTCACTGATTTTTAATTTGATTTTGAATGTTTTATTTGATCAGAATCCAGATAATGTAGTATTCGTGATGGATGCCTCAATAGGACAAGCTTGTGAAGCCCAGTCACGTGCATTCAAAGAAAAAGTTGATGTTGCCTCAGTTATTATCACCAAATTAGATGGCCATGCTAAAGGTGGCGGTGCTCTCAGTGCGTAAGTAACTTATTAGTCTTCTCATCATATCTATGCTGTAATACAATGCCCAATGTGTCAAGATTTAACCTATAAATGAATATCAAACCCTATTATGTGCACACAAAGTACCAGACCTGTCTGAGATTCCCCAATTTAATTGGATTTTATTTGTGAAGCATATTATAGAGTTGGTTCAGAATGATATAGTTTCCCCCTGTGTCCAGTAGATGTTATCAAAAGGACAGTTTCTTTAGTGACGGGGAGGGAGGAGAAGGAAGGTTCTTCAAAAAAATTTGTACTGGGACATGCCTGCCAGACTTTGACATTATTATTCATCTCTTTACTTATTTTGACTCGAAATCCCACCCACCTGTATACCACTTTTTACAAAAATAAAAAAAACACCAAATTGAGTGCTCTTTGAGCAAATTTCTCAAAATACACCCAATTTTTAAAAATTTTGCTCATTTATCTGCGATGAAAACCACCCAATAGCTATACCAAAAATGTGAAAAAACAACCAAAAGGCAAGCACATATACCGTATCTATAAAGTACCCCATGGGGCTGGTTGTTGCTATAAAGAGCAGAAGCAAAATACAACCATCCATTGTTTCACAAAAGTTTTATCGTTCATGATGAAACTAGCCCTATGTGCTTGTATGGTACTCGCAGGCGTTCAGGGAATTGGTGACATGACGCGATACGTAGACTGCACCTGGATAATATTACTGATATTGTTTTTGTTTTGATTTTAGTGTTGCAGCCACAAAGTCACCAGTAATATTTATAGGAACAGGAGAACATATAGATGATTTTGAGCAATTTAAGACAAAGCCATTTATTAGTAAACTATTAGGTAAGTTGTAACATACTTTGCTTATAGGTTAATAAATGCGCATTTCATACGCGAGTGAAATGAGACAAAATCAAAACACGCGCGGTCAATTTTAATGCGTCCAATTCATGAGGCCCGTAGGGGCTGAGTGCATTGGACAGCAATCAAAATTTACCGCAAGTGCATTGATTTTGTCTCATTTTACGAGCATTATGGAATGCAAATTTATTTATCTAATTCATACACGACAGAAAAATAATATTGTATCTTTTGTGAAAAGAAATAAGGCTTTTAATATGATCATCAAAATTCAAAACTTCTCTTAACTAAATAAATAATCACCCGACAAAAACAATGAAACATTCATACGCACTGAACGCCCGCCATGCAAACCGGAACGCAACAAGCGCAGTGCATTGTGAAGATCCACTGCACTCCGCGTACTTAATATTCTTGCGTTCTGATTGGCTAGGTGACACGCGGAGCACACGCAGAGTGTATGAATTGGCTACATTGAATTGATAGCAAAGAATTTATTATATTATTTACAGTCAAAAGTGGATTTAAGTTTATACAGGGTGTCCTAGAAAAAAGGAAACCGAGATTTGCGCCCTCTGTGCTTTGACACGGTCGACTGATTTGGAAAATTGTTTGACTAGATTAATGCACCAGAAAGTCTTCTTTCCAGCAATACCAAATATTCCTACGTTGCTAACCTTGTTAAGTAATTACGACCAATTTAATGAATTGTGCATTTTATGCCTTTGTACCACTTTTTGGTAGCGTTAACTTCTTGCTCATGATGTGCTTGAGTTTAAGCCGTGTTGCAAGAAGGACTCCTTTAAGACTCTTTTTTGGAAGACTGAATATCGGATTGTTCCTAGATTTAGAATATTAAACTCGGAGAGTGCAACTGAACACAGGAACATTTTTTAAAGGAGATTTCATGATTAATTTGCTTCCTATTTGAGCTATGGAAAATCCAATCCCAAAATTGAATTTCAAACCATTCATCAGCTTGATATCGTATTTTTGTTAGTGCATGCTTTATCTAAACCAGCTAATAGCATTGCAAGATGCAGTTCATCTTTTTAAATGTTTTCTTTGTTACTTGTTGAATGAGAACAGATACGTAGCCTTCATGAAGTTGCCGTTTATTATCGAAGAGAGATTTCCTGTAGGGCTACCTTAACACATGGATGTACGAATTCAGGCCCGTCAAAATTTACACTGTTTTATTTATTCTAAGCATAGTTTTAAATGATTTTACTCCATTTTCAGGCCTTTCTGTCACTTCTTCAGGTCGTTAAACGTTTTGTCACTTACATCCCTGCTTAACAGCAAAGTCTTCAAATTTCCACCAAATGGCACCAAGAGACATCAAGAAGTTACCTTTACCAAAAGTGGTACAAAGGCATAAAATGCACAATTCATAAAATTGGTCGTAATTACTCAACCAGGTTAGCAACGTAGGAATAATTGGTATTGTTGTAAAGAGGACTTTCTGGTGCATTAATCTAGCAAAACAGTACTCCAAATCATTCAACCGTTTCCAAGAACAGAGGGCGCAAATCTCGGTTTCCTTTTTTCTAGGACCGCCTGTTGGTAAAGGTAACTTCTTGATGTCTCTTGGTGCCATTTGGTGGAAATTTGAAGACTTTGCTGTTAAGCCAGGGTTGGGAGCACCAAGACCGTATTTATAAGGCAACAATCCCCAGAACAGAAGGTTTCAAGACCTGATGATGCTTTCAAAATGATTGATTCATTGCACATGTGTATAAGATCATTCATCTGGAAAGGTCTTGAAATCTTTCGTTCTCAGAATTTTTGAAATTCAGATACAGTCTTCTTACTGTCAACCCTCAATATAATACTATAAGGTTGACTCATTGGTGAACCATTGTTGTGAATTTAAGAATGGGTGACTCGGAATTCTGCAACCCATTGTCAATGCAAAATTTGTTTTCCTCATACCCATGATATGATTCAGATTGGGTCCACTTTTACAAGGTACAAATAAGTGGACATGGGGAATTGAAGCCCCATTTAGTGTAAGATTAACATATGGTTTGAATTCATGCTATCCAGATCTCCAACACTCAAGGCCTATCAGAATGTGATACAAATGCATGAATTTTGGTGGACAAGGTGCCATCAAAACATTGTACAGTGGAACCTCTTTAACATGAAATCTGTAGGGCCAAGCATTTTAATTTGTGTTATCAGGACTTTGTGTTATCCAATATAAATTACATACAAATTTAGTGCCAGGAACCTGCTTGTGTTATCAGGGTTTTTGGGTTAAGAGATTTCTTGTTTACGAGGTTCCAATGTATGTACAATGTATATATAACAAATTCCTTGACACTTTTAACTCAGCCTACGATAAATGTATTCCTTTAAAAAGATGTTCCTACAACAAAAAGAAGGATCCGATTTCTCCGTGGATCACAAAAGGCCTATTGAAGAGTATAAACAC
>JXSR01S025622.1:0-10627 GCA_000969725.1 Ophiothrix spiculata
CCTGAATTACAGTGTATTTATTCTTGCTTTGCTTTTAGCTCGAACCCGAAAGGTTAATTCTGACCTTGATCCTTGTTTTGGGTCGTAACAGTGGTGTGAGCGAATGTCACTCGGGCGAGTGAATGTCTTTGGACGGCAAGCCTTACCGAGGTAATAAGTGGCCTAAGTGGCCGCTTCAAAACTCTACCTTTGGTTGTCTGTCGGTTCTGGGCGAATGACTATTGTTTATTCTGATTGGACCTACCAGAAAAGCCCAGAACAAGCAGGGTTTGAAGCAACCCTTAGTCGCTAAACGGACAGATGGTGTGTTTATATTGTGATAATATTTAGTGTAATCAGATAACGAGCGCTATAATACTGTCTATCGTAAACTAGTCGTAGTATTGCCGCTTTCTATCAATTAAAGACAATAAAGGCCTTTACTTACGGACATCCAATTGTACTCTTCACCCATTTTGTCGGGAAGTAGAGACACGTGAGAGACATAAATGGAAAACTGAACACGATGGCTAGGAAGAAGACAAACCGATAGAGGGAGCTCTTGTCTCGTAGATAGGCTAAACGACCGTAAAACATCGTACGTACGACTTGCTGGCAGTTAGGATGTGCTACAAACTATATATAAAGAGGATTAAAAAGAAAGATGCATACAATTAAGTAGAGCATTGTTTTAGTCACAGGACTTTTGCAGTTAATAGAATGACCATTGATGTCACCGACAGGAAACAACTTGGAAAAATGGGCCCTAAAATGCAAAATAATTGTGGTTTTTTTTTGTGTGTACATACATTGCCTACGTTTGCATTATCTTTTTTGTAAATGGTATAAAATTACCTTATCTATGTAATAAGACATTTAAAGACTCTTCGAATAATGTTCATGCCTAGTGGTTTGATTAAATACAGAATTAATATTCTTAACAAAATACAATACAGAGAAATACATTAGTCCGCATTTCCGAATCATTACAATTTACCCATTTAAATCTAAAATATTCATATAAAGTTATTTTTAAGGTTTGATAAGTGTGTTAAACACGAATTAGCCAAAAATAATACCAATAGGGGAAGCGGGTTAGTGTAGCGGTATTTCCCTCGCTTTGCACCACTGAGTCCCGGGTTCGATTCCTGGTCCCGGCGCTGTATGTGCATTTGGTTTTCAGTCCATACTCGCTTCCGCAGGTTTTTCTCCGGGTACTCCGGTCTTCCCCCTGCACTTAAAACTGACACTAGATTTGTCCAACATAGTCTGCCCCACCCAGGTTATGGGAAGCTGCAAAAAGGGTAAATATTACAATCTAAGTACCGATAGGATGACATGCTCTTGAAAAGGAAGCCAAATGCCTAAATGAAGTGAAGTGATTGTGACGATCTACCTGCAGCGAAAACATGAGCGGTTTGATCTTGATGGAAAATCGCTATACAAAAACCAGATTATTATTATTATTAATATCATGGACAATCCACGTACAAAAATGTTTTTACGCAGTGAGTTTGTTTTCATTGAACCTAATCAATCAATACTAACCTCTTCAATACACAATAAAAACACCAAATCAAAATGTTGTAGAATAAAAGGAGTATGCTATGGAGGTCGTAACATAGTCTGATTGCTTGTTGCACACTTCAGGTTAGCAGAGTATTGTTATTACTAATATTATTAATGTAGAGCTAATTTCAAATCCCCTTAGCAAACCTTATATTATGTATCATATTGTGGTTTATATAAAATAATGCTCTCTCCACCGCCAGTTCTGCGCCAAATAACTTTATTTTTGGTTTTGCTTCAAAAACCAAATCGAAATTTCTTTTGTCATTTAAGATTTGGTAAACTATTTAATACAAAACCCTTTTAATTAGATATTCTTAACAGATTTGAAAAAAAAAATACCGTATGCAAAGTTAAGCAATATCTAGGAGAAAGGGATGGGGTTCTTACCTTCCTCTGATCAAAGTCAATTGCTCTAGTAAGCTTGGGCAACGGACCTAGACTACGATAATCCATTGTTGCTGTGTTCTCTCCTGGCTCGTAGTGAGTAAGAACTGTCATTATCTACCAAAGAGACGAAAAGACAAGTGTTATTCAAAAGTTCTTTATTGCGGGCTATCAATTAAATGGTGCATTATAGGTCTACTGTCTGTTTTCCCGATCGACACGCACTGAAAACAAAAACTAGTCAAGCAGCTGCTTGACTAACTTTAAACTAGTCAGGCAGGTTAGTCCAGCTTGACTAGTATTAAACTAGTCAAGCCCGTTTGACTAATGGGCGAAACTTTGCTTGACGAGTTTGCCAGACTGAGAGCTTGACTATCTTGATGGTACAAAAGAGCTTGACCAACTTCAAGTTGGTCAAGCTGGCTCGACTAGCTTAATTTAGTCAGGCTGAGCCTGGTCAGGTGGAGTCTTTGAGGACAACCTGATGGACAGCACAGACATGTGAAATATCGTGCCGTCGTTTGACCTCATAATTGTCACCATCATTTACTACTGATGTATCGTGAATTATATCATCTGTTTTTATGCAGCTGACTTACTATTTTGGTGGTACTTGTATGTCACTTTTAAACCTCTCTCTACATTATTGACGGATTAGCTATATCAAAGACTGTCACCTGTGGCTCTGCAACTATATACATAGCATGCATATATATTGCACCTGCTTTGTCTAGTTGGCTGGACTAGCTTGAGGTTACTTATTTGGGATCGGCTAGTTTGAGTAAGCTAGTCAAGGCGGCTGGACTAGTGTTACATTAGACCATCCAGCTGGACTAATGTTATGTTAGTCAAGATGTGTACCATCTGGACTAACTTAAAACTAGTCAATAACTAGTCAAGCGACGAGCCCAAATAAGTCCCGCTTACTGGACTAACGTCAAGCTTGTCAACAGACCAACTAAAAACTAGTCAAGCAAGTAAAATGAGACTAGTCCAGCATGCTGGACTAGGCTAAGTTAGTCATCCTTGTTAGTCCAGCAATACTGACTAACTTAAAGCTAGTCTGGATGCGCACCATCTGGACTAGCTTAAAGTAAGTCACACTGACCAGTTTATGTTTTCAGTGCTGAGGAATATCGTGTTTACAGTAATTTCTTTGTCTACTTACAAATGACAGAGAATCAAAATTAGTGATTTTACGTCCACTACTGGCTATTTTTTTATATTCCGGATGCACTACCAAGAACTGCCGTAGGCAACCGCCAGTTGAGTTTTGAAGCGGTCCCAGAGTAGAAAGTGGCGTCAAGAGATTATTCGCCGAGACCTCTTGATTTCATAATGTTTGGACGATTTGGATGATTGTTCAAGAATTGACATATTGTAGGCTTGATACTTTTTATTGAATTATAAATAATATCGTGTAGATGGGTAGATATTGATATAATGTAACATACTTATGCTGTTTTGCCTGGTCAAAACGGACAAGCACTACGGCTCCGAGATCTCCCCGTATGGAGTATGTATATGTATGTATGTATAACTTTATTTTGTATATTATGTCTATGTATGTAACTGTTAAGATATTTGTATAGTGCTTAGAGACTCCGGTTTTAGGCGCTTCATACGCAACTTTATGTTATTATTATTATTAGTAGTAGTAGTAGTACATTTCTTTGCATCCGTCTAAAATTAGCATTTGTTTGATTTTTGTGCAAAATGAGCATTTTATCAAAGCAAAATTTCAATTTTTATGTAAAAAAAGGCATTATAATGTATGTGTTTTATATTTCACTTTACAAGCTCAAATCTGACCCTGTGGCCGAGTAAATGTACCTTTACCTTGTAATGCATATCTAATCCGTAGCAGAAGATATTGTTCGAGTCCCAATTAATGCAGCGGAAACTATTTCTCAGTGTATTTCTGTTTTCATGATTCGAATTTTACAGGACATTCAATATTATGTTAATATTCATTGTTAAGGTTATTCCAGTATTGAAATCAGATTCAAAAATAAAAATAATATTAAAATAGGCCGCCGGCTTTTATACAGGAAATTCCCCTACTTATGCACAAATACACGTCTTATAATTCTAAAACACACTAAAGCATTACTTACATGTAACCTAATGCTTCAACAAATTGATGTCATGCCCAGAGCTTAACTGTGCATGTTTATACTAGAGCTTTCATCTGAATTAAAGTTTCTGGTTCCATTATGCCCATTATCTGTTCTAGTTTCATCAACTAAGAGTTTTAATCCATTTTAACCAAAGGCACTGGAGTGCATTTGAAAATCTAGACATTTCTGGTTTACATTAACACTTTTTTAAACTGGTTTATAAAGTTCAGGATCTTATACTAGAATCATTAAAAAATAAAATTAACATAGAAAACACGGGGTTGTATTCAAAATTGTGATATTACAATGAGAAAATTACAGGTAATTTAAATAAAAAAATACAAAGAGCAGTAAACCATTGTGAAATATTTGACTAAGACTTGTACACTGCAAGTATCAATTTCTCTTTTCCATAGAAAAATATCATGTAATGTTTGTTTTGGTTTTCAATAGGAATATCATTAAAAATCAATTTATTTAAATAGATTATACCACACAAAGTTAAAGGTTTCGTATAATACACAATTAGCCTGTTCAAGTTTGTCGTAAGTTATCTCATTAAAGGACAACGGATTTTGTTAACTAAATCTTAAATGACAAAAGAAGTATCGAATTAATTTTACCGCACAAAAGAGGCCTGTCATTCAAAGTATAGGATAGGCTATTGTCTTCGACGAAAAGCATAACGCATAGAGTTTTTTAGTTGTACTTCTTATCGTGTAAACACAAAAGGATTGCTAAGGAATGCACTTTCTCAATTGGGGATTATCTATACTTATTGACTCCAGTGAATAGAATAAGTAATGGGTTAACAAAATATTTTACAAAATGCATTGTTATGCTCGGACAGAACATTTGAACTAGCTAAGTGTGTATCAGACTGTAAGATGAAGTATACAATTGGTGTTAATGCAATCATTGCTCAGTAGACCACCAATGATAAAGAGATGACAATAATTATCACATAATACATACTACTAATGGCCATATACTAATAGGTAAAAATAGCAAGCCTTAACGTTCAAACAGTTAACAGCATCAAACTTGGTTTTGCTATAAATAGATAGGTATGGTCCTCCCCTATCAAACTTATTATATTACACTAAGATAGGAATTACATTTAATTATGACATTTCAGCTGTACTAATATTGTTTTGCTGATTATTGATGACAATGGTGACACATTTGTTCAACATATTTTGTATCAGTATTATAGAAACACTTTTTGAGTACTTGTTGATTTCTGCGTAGCAAATTGTTCAAAGAAATCGAATAGATGACTTTACTTCACTTGCTAGTTATCTTTTGTTAAATGAATGATATTATAACCAAATGTGGGGGAACATACCACAATCGGGTCATTCCAATCTGAAATGTCACCAACGTTACCAAAATTTTACACGATCCTGCCCTTGAATTTGAATGAGCTTGGGTTATCTTCAAGGGCTGCTGCATACCTTGAAGATCTCCAAAGCTCATTTGAATTGAAGGTCAAGAACATGTAACATTTTGGTAACGTTTGCGACTTTTGAGATTGGAATGACCCAAATTTCGCAATGTCATTTGGACCTCTTAAACCACAATACCGATGTCGTTCAGATTACCATGATGTGTAGCATGCTTATCAACTTTAAATGACCATAATTCAATATCATGAGATACAGAAAACTAAACTAAACTGACAAGTTGACACCAACCCAAACTGTCCCACTTTCAACTGCAAGCTATGAATACAACTCCTTATTTCGATTAGACAGCTGTCCTTTCCAATCTAAAATGATGACTGGAACCATTAAACGCCTGTAAAAATGTTTGGCATGCTAAAACAGTAGTAAAGTCTGTTTGGCATAAGACATCACCGCCAATGCTAATCTGTTTCTTGATATATCACAGTTTTTCATGATCAGCTACAGAGTTTAAAAAAAAAACGTTCCCTAAGGCAAAAGCAAAAAACAAGTTTGTTTCCCGTGCGCCGCGCACATTTCGTTTTGGCGTCATATATTTGCGCATTTAATTTTTTTATTTGATATTTTAGAAAACGAAAATCAAAATAGCCAATTTGATCACATGAACGGGGAAAATTGCAAAATTTTTACTAAAGATTTTTTTTCTTTTCGACAAAAACTTGAAACCGGACAGGTTTCTTACTGAAAAAACCATCACCCATGCGGATTTTCAATTAAAATTTGCCTTAGCACCTCTTGAAACAATACATAAAAATGAAAACAAAATAAAATAAAAAAATGCATTTCGCATTTGGGTTTTTTGACCACCTACAGGAAACAACCTTTTTTTTTGCCTAAACTGAATGGCTGACACCAGCCTTAAGGTTGAATGTTCAATCACGTATTCTATCCCATCCTGCTCATTATGTGCCCTACTTTCATATATGTGCTATGAATACAACCCTCTATCCCGACGGGTATAATTGATACTAGAGAATACAGACTGTTTCTAATTCAACCTACAGCAATAAAGAGCAATAATTGAAAACCTCAACAGCTGGAAGGCATGCATTCGTGCTGACCTATTTATTGATCTTTGAATAATTACAGAGAATCTTAAAGCTGTAACATACATATTAGATTTTATGGATATCATTTCATAGCTGAGAATAATATGGTTTCAAATGATCAAACCTCACCCAAACACCTGAAGACAATAGACGGGGTATAACGAAAGATTGGCACGGTATATATGTTAATTATTGATGTTGAAATAAAAGCCTTCTTCTAATGACTATACTACCATTTATTACTGATGCTGAAGTTTCATCCTCCCTCTAATGATTACAACCATAGCGTATTTTCTAACATTAATATTATGCTTTAAAACAATTAAAACACATCACAAAAACACAATATTTAATAGAGTCTACGTAAAATTACTTTAAACACTGCGTGTCTTAAAATCTCAAAAAAAGGGAAAAAAGTTAGTGGTGGAATTTAGAGTCATCAGTTTGCTCCAATCTGTAAATAACCCCTTTTCTGCATGAAAATATAAATACATGTATATGGTTAAATAAAACTGTAAAATAATGTTACAGTGTTTGTAGTTTTAATTGCAAAAACGTCCCTATACACTAGCAGGAGTTATAATTCTTATAATGCATGATAATTCTTCTTATGCGGATTTATTGGTGCAATAATTGCCATGCATTTAATAGTTAAAGAAATGAAACTATATTTGGCATGCTTTTCCGGAAAAAGTTATGAGTCTCATGCTGAGACCAATACCAATAAATCCGCATCGAGACTCTCATCTGAAAGAAAAACTAGTCCGATCCTAGGACCTTTATTTTTTCTATGTTACTTTCCACAATATCCACATCACATACCACTTTGCTAGAAAGCCCGAGTTCTACATAGCAGACTGATCGCCCCTCCCTTTTTTCTTTTTTCAGGGTAGGTAGTGAAGTGGCCTTCTAGATCTGTCTAGACGGTAGTTATATCCCTCATGTTGGTTTGTGTCACCCGAAAAAATAAGGGTTCTATTAATCGAACTAAGAAAAACAGCGATACGGTAATTTTGTTTCTATTGTCTGTCCGTAAAAGTGAAACTTAGCTCAAAGACCTCCTAAATATTTGATGATTATAAATAACTTGTACCATTTGCTAAACTCTCCTTTGTATCAAATATGGCGTAAACTTATTGTAAGAATTAATTTGTTCGAATTGTGATGTCTGTTTAATTCAAGACATCATCATTGCGTTGCGTTTTAATAAATTTTAAGAATTTTAATTAGGGCTATAGAGCTAGAAAAGACGTTATCATAACTAAAAGCTTTAAGGTTGAATATTCAATCAAGTATTCTATCCCATCCAGCTCATTATTTGCCCTACTTTCCAGTATGTGCTATGAATACAACCCTCTATCCCGGTGGATATAAGTGATACTAGAGAATACAGGCTATTTCCATTAAACATACAGATTTGAAACTCTAAACAGCGTTAAAGTGTTGTATTTATGTTGACCTATTTTAATGATTAGTTTAAATATTGGAAACTGGGATCTAAAAAAGAAGATCCAACCGCAAGATTGTTTTGTTTTATTCACCGATAATGAATATTGTGAAAATATATGATATGAATTCTAAAGAAATGCTAACCCAAAACATAATGGTTTTCTAATAAACAATTTTCATTATAGCACAACTGTGACTTTTACATACAGTAAACATTATTTCTAAATAAATTAACCAATACAGTTTGTCCCAGAATAAACCTTACAATCTTGCATGCAAATTTCATGGGTTTAACGGATAGTCAGAAAGTTTGATAAAACATAACTTTTGTTGTATACTACTGATTGACATGAAATAAACGGTATCTAAAAGTTCAACTCATGGGCTAAAAAATGCAATCTTTTTATACTTTCTGACGCAAAGATTGTAAGGTTTATTCTGGGACACACTTTACACATTTAAATATTTTCTTAAGTTATTCAATTTTCTACTAGGATTTCAAGCGCTTCGATAAAAATGGTCAAAAATCAAAAGTTTAAGAATTAAGTTTTAAATTTGTGTTTGCAGATTCTAAAAAAATGAAATAATTTAAAAAGAATATAGTTTAAATGTTCAATTTAGCACAATATATTCAGCAGTCAAAAATGAAATAGCGAAGACCGACGATTCTTTGGGCTAAAATCATACACCTTGGCCTAAAATGTCATTATTATCATGTTTTGAAATTATGTCTTTGAATATGTTCCTTTTGAAATTCTACCAAAGACTGAATGGCTTTACGTCCTCCGTAGTTCTAGCATGTGTAAAAGAAACTCTACCAAATTGTGTATTGCCTTACCTCCTCTGTAGTTCTAGCATGTGAAATTATGTCTGTTCCAACTTGATCAAGGGTTCTTGCAAGTTCTAGGTAGTTGGATTTGAATTCAACATCAGTCTGGAAAACGAAAAAAAAAAAAAATGAAATTAGTTCAATATAATAGAACGAATTAGTCAGTGCTTTGGATTTAGATCGTAACATTCTCAGAGTTTCCGTGTATGCGAAGTTCGAAGAATTAATCAGACTAATTAACCGTTTTGCGTATCTCGTGGATATATTAGGAGCTGAACTTTTAATTTGTGACGCTACATACAAGCAGAAGAGAGCAAAGGAGAGTGTCAATAAGAAAAAAAACTTGACCTGTTGTGTGCCTCATTCCAGTCGCTACTACTCCTACCCATAAATTCTACTTATATGTACTGCTTATGTGTATTTCTTAATATAGTAACACGCAGGTGAAGTAGTTATCGACAAGTTGAAGATGAACGTACCACTTTAGACACACGTTTGAAGGCCGCCGCACTCTTGGCTACAATTGACTAAGAGTAATTTACAGATGAGCCGACTTTAGATCGGTTTTCAGTGCAAGGTCGCACATATGCCCTGCTGTTGCTTGAATGACGATATATTGATGTAATGAACACTTGTGGATATTGCAATTTACATACAGATGCTGTGTGATAATTACAAGCCTCACCTATAGACTGTTAGACTCAGAGGCCCATATTCAAAAAGGATATTCAAGGAGTTACTTTATCCCTGGATTAATTATTTTGGATGAATAGATAGTTCCCAGTCGTGAACTAAAGTGGATTTTATAAAGCCTGGGATAACGATCCCGTGATATGATTTTATTCTTCGACTGTGAATACTAAATGATACCACTAATGGAAAAAAACATATTCCTGGAATAAAGTTATTTCCATTTATGAATACGGCTATAGAATTCAGGTATTTACGGAGGCATTCAAAAAGAGGGACCGTCAAAAACTGTTATTTGAATTTAAACGCAATTTTTGGGTTAGATAGTCCAATAATGAGAAAATATTTGTTCTTCTTCATTTTTGACATATTTGTTTTTTTCTTGAAACCTAGGTTACAATGCATATAAAACATTTGAAAATAGTTACATTGTTATTGTATTGTGCTACTTGATGTAACGATTGTAAGAGTTATGAACTTGCTGAATACATGTACAATATCTTTAAAGTCACATCTGTGGCTTACAATAGTGATGAAGGTTAAAATCAAACTGAACACATGGAAAACATTCAAAACTTCTCAATACTTATATTTATATTTACTTTAAAACAATATAAAACACATTACCACACTTAATTTCTTTAGTGTGTGACTCATTACAAACGCTTTATCCACCGGGTCTCCATTAGACAAAGTAATGTATGCTTCGCTTGCTAAGCCTCGATAGATTTCCAAGGTCCCAACGGATTTCTGCAAGCTGTCCGTGGCTTTGGTCTCATAGTGTTTCGAGCTGATATTAACTATGATAGTGCCAGAATTTAGTAGTGTCTGAAAATAAAATAAAACGACATGAGACAAGAAGCATTTTAGTCCACATTTGGCCAAATTGAGTTATCACCGGTTTTATGGTCCTCTGGGGTCAAAAAACATAGTGTTTACACTGAAAACAGTAATTAGTCAAAAAGAATGTCTTATTTGACTAATTAAAATTAGTCATGCAGTGTGATTTTTTCATAGTTCATGAACAAATGCTGTAAATGTCTTTGAAATGTTGAAAAACAATTTTTAGTCTTTAAAAATAGTTCCCTT
>JXSR01S025622.1:34215-44320 GCA_000969725.1 Ophiothrix spiculata
GCCAGCTCTTGTCATTTTCACTTTTTTAATTATTTGCAAAGACCATGCTTTAAGGATTAAAATGACACCTTAATGGACTTCACACGATTTCCAGAAGTCAAGTTATGGTCCGTCAAAGGTTGTCAGGGAGTAAAACGTATAACTGAGATAAACGCGTTCAACAATTAGTAAGCCCTATATTTTCTGTTGATCGTCATAAGAATATGGCAATTATATATGTCACCTAATGTAGGTTTATTATACTTTCTTTAATGCGTCAGTGTCGGGGGTAAAAATTAAAAATATGGTGCACGTTTTTCAAAATGAATTTAAATGTATATCGATATCTTACAAGGATATACGTATGTCTTAAATAATTTGGTCTTAGCTGCTCAATTTGTTTTTGATATAGGCTTAATAAAAAAATGACATTCTTGATAACTTGGATGTTCTAGCGTTTACAACAACCTTAATTTTATAAACTGCATTACACATTGTAACACAGCGAAGAGAAACTTACTTGATATTAAAATGACTTTATCGGTTATGTAGTATACGTGAGTATGTTACATTTCCTACGGGTGTCAAATGTAGACACGTGGTAGGAGATCCTTCTAAATTCAAGTTTGTAGATAGATTAATGAGTTTTGGAAAATTTATGATCAGAAAACATAAAAGAAAAAGTAGAATACGCTGCCTGGAGATTTTAATACCTAAATCCAATAAAACAGGAGAGCGTGAATAAAGCTAATAAGAAAACTCATCACCGTAAGCCCCGAGTTCGTATTAGTTCGTCATGTGAGTGCAAGAAAGTCGTATCTGCAATTGCTGCCTTATGTTATATTTCATTAAACATTTTATCACTAGAATGTGAAAAAATACTCGAAATTTCACTCCCATATGTCAGTGGCTCTTGAAATGGTTCTTTGGGTGACACCGTGACCTGAAGAAACATTTCAAGTGCCACTGACCCAAGGCTGGCCATCATAAAGACTACAATTCAAATTGATAACAAATGGCAGCTATTGCAGATACGACTTTTCTGCACTCACATTACGAGTTCTCCTTTGATGCTCTCTCCATTTACCGCTAATATGCCATCAGCTATATTTAATCTTGTACTCATGATAATGACGAATTAAAAATTCTAGATGGATTAGTCTCGACACTCTAAAGCGACGTTTATTCCTACTTCAGCTCACACATAATACCTTCCACATTCAAGTCTAATTTCTACTTTATTTTACAATCATGTGCTAAATTGCACTTTTCGATTGTGTACCGTATACTCCATGCTATAATTTGAAAGTATGATTATACAATTCTTTTGCTAAATACCACTACATATTTTTGTTATGTATCATATTTAAAAAAATAAAATCAAGACATTGATGCACGTTTTTTATATTAAGGCTATTGTTCTTTTCCATATTCAATTTTATTCCATTTTCCAACAATGAAACGCCGCAATTAATGTTTACTGTTTAATTTTACATACTTAAAAAGGACAAACTCCCAGGGTTAGGGCGCACTCACATATATTGGCACGCGTCTTGCATGCTCCTGTCGATAGACCCCTTGTTTTTGGCTCCGCTCTCACCCAATGACCCCCCCCCCCTTTTCACTGAGCTGTCACCAAATGACCCCTATTATTTTAGAAGTCAACCTTATTATCCTCTGTTTGTGGTGACTTTCATCAATTGCCGTGATTTTTCGAGAACCTACACCAAAATGACCCCCTTTTATTGCCCATTTTGTCGATTTTTCTAACAAAACACCTACTATTACCAAATATGTTTAAAAGCTTAATTGCACAACAAGGGGTTCAAGCCAATAAGATACCAACTAAAAAAACCTGCATGCGCTGCAAGCCTTTTATATTGCAATTTTTACAAGATATGATTCAAATGCGTTTTAAACTGGCGCTGGTAATGCCAAGGTCCCAGGTTCGAATACAGTGATGTTTTCGCTGACTGTCATTTACGTTGTGTAGTTGCCCAGTTTAAAATTAATTTCAATATATATTTCACCGTACGTTTAAATCTACTAATCTACAAATGTGACCGTCCAGCCCTAAACAGCAATAAATGCCAGCCAGCTCTTGTCATTTTCACTTTTTTAATTATTTGCAAAGACCATGCTTTAAGGATTAAAATGACACCTTAATGGACTTCACACGATTTCCAGAAGTCAAGTTATGGCCCGTCAAAGGTTGTGAGGGAGTAAAACGTATAACTGAGATAAACGCGTTCAACAATTAGTAAGCCCTATATTTTCTGTTGATCGTCATAAGAATATGGCAATTTATTTCACATTTCATATCATTTTCTTGAAATGAAACTTTGCTGGTATTTTGTAGTAAGCACTAGGATTGTGAATTTGTCAAAAAATCAATTTCGGCAAATTATGACCTTGATATGTATTTTCACCTGTAGCGCAAAGTGAAGTGTCTGGCATTTTCTGCTAATACGGGCTGGAAGGTCACAAATGATTTTAAATTTGTTATTTAGGTGAGAATTGTAAGTTTTCTTACATATTTGGATAACATATTTGGCAAAATTATCATGTTACTGTAAACGCCAATATTTCCGTGCTCAGTAATTTTCGCGGTCAGCAAGTTTTGGACCATTTCGCGCGTTTTAATTTTCTCGCATATGAATGTTACATTGTCCGAGTATATAATTCCATTGCAACAAATCCACATTAATTTTCGCGATACATTTATTTTCGCGCTAATCTCAAAAAAAATGTAGCGCGAAAAATACCACTTATACAGTATTACGATTTTGTACTCCAAAATTAATGTTCGTATATTTTAGGTACAACGTATATACTTAACCCGATTGTCGGTGAGTATATTAATTTTGGAAATATCGGACAAATTCGGGTAAAAATAGGTACACGGTTGAAAATTGTTTAAGCTTACCACTCCCAAAAAAACGATTTTTGAAGAAGTAAAAAAGAAGGATCAAACTCAAAATAACACTTTAATAAAAGCAATCTTTGCTTTTCAGTAGTATCTGTATGATACACCATGATGGTGTTTTAACAACCTTTTAAAAAAGGTTGTTGCGCCAATGAATGAAAGTTAGCAGTATCATAAGTCGAACGTTATATAATTCATAAAATGTCTATTTGATTTCCCATGCTTTGATATATGCACATACTGTTTTCAATGATTGCAAAATGTTGCTTACAAATTAATAGCTGTATAACTCGTCATCTCTAACAGATCATGATATTGTCAATAAAAAAACATAGATTTAATATTAGTTGTGCTCTATGTTACACTTGATCGAAACGTGTTTGTGTATGAATGCGACTGAATTTGACAACTGTTGAAACGAAAACACATGATATAGTCTTTACGAATCGAAAATTGACATAAGAAATGTTTTAGGTCACATATAAAAAGAAAAGTTCGGTCGGCCGAACTCCGGTCGAGCTGACACGACACAGGAAACAAAACTACACGACACACAAGCGTTATTATAGACTCGATGTCTATGGTTTCGGTCACATGTAAATAGAGTAGCCGGTCAAGTAGCAAAACTGGCTAAATCAGCGGAGTCGGTCGAGCACCCCCCCCCCCCCCGGGGGGGGGGATAACTAGGTATTCTCACCCCAAAAAAGTGAGAATGCAATATAAGGTATCAAATTCGACCTGGTATTCTGAAAGTTTCACATAGGGTATCAAATGTGTCTTTTAGGTTTCTGATAGGTTATCAAACTTAGAAAGAATGTGGTAGATTCATAGTCTCAGAAAAGGTATCATTTCACTCATTCTTGGTCTCACATAGGGTCACCTTGGAAACGTGCGGAACATCGCACGAGCACCACCCGAGCACCGGTAGATGCTATTCTAAGATCTCGCTTACAACTTGTCGTACTTTCGGGAAAACTAAAGGAGCTGTGAACTCTTCCATCGATTTTTTCTATTTACTGGCGACTCGTCCGGAGTACCGACAGAGCTCCGTCGGGAGAGCTCACTCAAACGGGAGAGCTCGCTCGCTCAAAATATTATATTTCCTAAGACACGAGTTGTGATGTGTTAACTATAGAGCTAATCGGATCGTATTGCTCTACTACTTGGTATACAAATGATAAAAATTGACCAAATTATTTAATTCGGTCTCATCATGACTACAAGATCAGCTGATGACATAATGGCGCAAGTATTAGCAGTAAATAGAAAAATCATCCAAGGAGAACAACATTAATTCAAACTCAGGTTTCCTTATTACTCGGTTCACACTTTCTTGAAATCTCTAGGCAGCTAGTCTACTTCTTTCAACATTCATATTTTATAGCTCATCACTCTTTACAACATGATTTTGCTGGGATCCCATTTTATGTAACTTGAGTTTTATACCACGGGGAATGTAACATGCTTACACATATAACGGAGCTGACAAATTGACTCAAAAACTGTGAAAAGGCGAGTCTTTTTGTCCGTGTACTGACACATTATGGCTCAAATGACTCATTTTGTTTTTCTATATACTTCTATATTTAAGGTGTTTTCTTTATTCATTCAATGTAGTTTGATATTTAGATTTAAAGTCAAACAGCCTTTTCACCGTTTGGCATAAACTTGTGGTATGAATACTTAGAAGCATAGGTTTATAATATAAAAATGAAAAACTAGTCGGTGTCACCTAGCGATAGTAATGTTTTATTGTCATTTATAATTTCCGATATTACGTCAAAACACAAATTGCTAAGTGACGCAATGCTATTCACGACACACAACAATATATGTTTAAATTAATTTTCCAAATGTAAATAACATAAGAAAGCTTTCATTTTTTTAGCATTTGCCCACATAGAAATGTTAGTTCGTTTCTCGCAAAGCGCAATAAGTATCAATGTAAGCTGCATTTTCTTAAACCTACATTGTATTAGTTTCACTATGCTGCTGTCTTTTCTTTTAAAGTCAAATGTATGTTGTGTATGTTTGCTTGCTTGCTTTTTGTTTTGGTTTGTTTGATAATTTATTTTGAAAAAAAAAAACACATATCAATGTTATATTATTAGACATTTGTTTTTTTCAAATATCGCTATAACAAATGTGGTTTCTTGATCTCATATTTTGGAATAGTATGTTGCGGATTTATCGCATTATTTCCCGATACTTATACAGGAAAATATGCCAGTTCACAACAATTCTTAAATAGTGTTTACAAATAAACTACTTTTTAAAAAACTTTATATTTTACTATTTGAAAATGTGCCAAAAGTTATCAAATAAAGTCAACATCAGGAGCAAAGAAATATAGATCTGATGCAATCGGAGCATATTTAACTTTCGTTTATTGAGTGGATTATATCGTAGACAATGTTTCGGGCGACAGACTGAATCGCTATTCTAAATAGGTCATACTTGTCTCCCATTTCAGGCATCGCTGACAACAGAATACTTATATAAACAACTTTATATATTCTATATTTTTGTTAGAACTGTTTATTTCTATATTTTTTTTCAATCTTGCAAATTAGTTTAATATACAGCAATTGTTGCTCAATAAATTGCTTTCAATTAAAAAACAATTCATTAGAAACAATTTCTAGATACACATCAATTTCTGGTGACGGTATTAATTTCTTTTGCCTGGAAATAATCTGATTGATTAAATCCTGGAATCCATATAAAGTAATATGAATCTGCAATAAGTAAATATGTCGTCGTTTTATATAAAATAGTACGTATTATGTTGCCAACAAGCTTGCAATACTTGACACTTTTGACCTACATCCTAGAGTGAAGTAATTTAATATGTCGTTCGACACATTGCCACGAAAATCCATGTTATGAAAAGATATTTGTAGATTTTATTCGATTAGTCTTTGCACCTTGTGTTATGTTTGTTTATTTATTTGCTTGTTTGTTTCAGATATGCATATTGTGACAGATTTTTAATTGTCAAAAACGAAATTAGAAATGTTATTTGTACTATTTGATGATTAAAGTACAGTTTTTTACCTAATGCTTGGATTAGTTGATACATTAACCTACATTATTGACACCAATCATTCAGTCTGTCGCTCCAGCGATGCAAATCCATTAAATAAAAAAAATTGAAAGATGCTCGAAATTTATTATTAGTATTATCGCCTGTTTTTTTTGATCTTTTGATACAATATTGTGACATACTTTTTCTTTTCTAAATGAATGAAATGCATTTATACTATTTTTAAAAAAGCCATTGTTATGAAAAAAGTCTTAAAAGTGTAACTGATACAAACACTCTGTACTAACAATAAAACGTGTTACATAATTTGGGTTTATCAAATATATTTGGAAATTAGGATTAATAAGAAACAAATGAATTTGAAATTGTTAATTTATAATGTAGCCTGTCTGATGTACTAGTTGTATACATGTAGATACATGTAATCTGAACTTAGGGTACCTTTCGATTATATTTGTATAAACATGTATATTGATATATCATTAATATTATTGAAATTATTAAATATGAATTGTGAACAATAATAGAGGAATCTAACTAAGCTTCGGTATTGTGATGCAGAACAAATAAAGCAGACAAATGCAGTTGAAATACAGCTTAAAACTAGACAACTCCAGAACATCTATGCATGTGCTGGCCCCTAGGGGCACAATAGGCCTCTATAGGGCCAATACTATTCAAAGGAAATTCCAGACTGCCCAAATTCACTACCTCTAGTCAATGGCCACATGTGTATCAAGTTTGATCCTTGTACCTTATATTACTTGGTCGCTAGAGGTGATTTTATACATACTCATTTCGGTCCCTGTGACAAAAGTCCTTGGCGCATATGGGCCTTTGACAATAAAAAATCACTGCCCCTAGTCATGGGCCACATATGTACCAAGTTTGGTCCGTATACCTTACCATATAGTATACCAGTTTGGTTGATACAGGTGATGTTATACATATACATTTGGGGCCCTGGGGCCAAAGGCCTTGAACCCCTGAGCCTAGGACTACCAAAAGGCACTTCCTCTAGTCATGAGGCACATATCTACCAATATCTACCATGTTCCTTTATTGTACCTTTTACAATTTGGTCGTTGGAGGTGATTCTATACATACACATTTCGGCCCCTGGGGGCCCCAGGGCATTGGGCCTCTGGGCCTAAGACTGCCACATATTACTACCTCTAGTTATCTTCCATATGTGTACCAGGTTTTATCCTTATACCTTTTATAATTCGGTTGCTAGAGGTGATTCTATGCATGCACATTTGGGCCCCTGGGCCTAAGACTACCAAAAGGCACTACATCTAGCCATTTTCGACATGTTTGGTCCTTGTATCTTGTATCTTGCTAGAAGTGATTCTATACAAATACATTTGGGCCCCTGGGCCCAAGGCGTTGGGGCCCAGGGCCTAAGACTACCAAAAGCACTACTTATTGTCATGGGCCACTTGTGTACTAAGTTTGATCAATGTACCTTTTAGAGTTTTGTCGCTAGAGGTGATTTTATACATATATGTTGGACCCCTGGGGCCCAAAGCGTTGGGCCCCTTGGCCTTAGACTACCAGGAGGCACTACCTCTAGTCATGGGCCACATGTGTACCAAGTTCAGTTTTTGTACCTTTTATAGTTTGGTCGCTGGAGGTGATTTTATACATATACTCTTGGGCCCCTGGACCTTAGACTACCAAGAGGCATTACTTCTAGTCATGGGCTACATGTGTATGTGTATGGTCCTTGTACCTTTTATAGTTTAGTCGCTAGAGGTGATTTTATAAATACACATTTGGGCCCCTGGGGCCCAAGGCATTAGGTCCCTGGGACTTAGACTAGCAAAAGGCACAACCTCAAGTCATGGTGCACCTTTGTGCCAATTTTAGTCCTTGGGGCTTTTGTACTTTTTGTGCTAGAGCTGTCGATATGAATACACATTTGGGCCACAGGGGCCCAAGGCCTTGGGCCCCTGGGCCTTAGACTAGGAAAAGGCACAACCTCAAGTCATGGTGCACCTTTGTGCCAATTTTGGTTCTTGGGGCTTTTGTACTTTTTGAGCTAGAGCTGTCAATATGAATACACATTTGGGCCCCTAGGGCTCAAGGCCTTGGGCTCCTGGGCCGTAGACTAGCAAAAGGCACAACCTCAAGTCATGGTGCACCTTTGTGCCAATTTTGGTCCTTGGGGCTTTTGTACTTTGTGAGCTAGACCTGTCAATATAAGCGTCTTATGAAGAAGGAAAAGGAGAAAACTATCCGTCAGTAAAACAATATCTCTGCATGGCTTACCATGCATAGATAAGTAAACTCAATATCGTTCAGCCCCGATATTGATGATTTTCAATTTACCCCAAACACGTGCGCAATTCTGCTATCAGCTGATATTCAATATTATACTCATCATAATAAAGATATGAAGAAATTACTTTTGACCATTCTTGACACTCGTCGTTGATATCCCCTTTAGCGGTTTATGATCACGTGTAATATATTCGCCTTTTCATCTATTTCAGTCAAGTGCTAAATTACACTTTGTATTTTTGTATATACCGTACAATAATTTAGTAAAGGTAAAGGGGACAGCCTGTATTTCACAGGTCGGAGTGTCTTTCTATCTTACGAAGCGTTTAAGCCAGACCTCACAATTCGTTATATTTGCTGTAAGGGGTTCGTCACATCTCTTTCCACGCGAGTCTGTTACCTTCCCATCATTGAAGAAAGTCGACTACCATTTTAAACCTGGATAAATATTTTGCTCAAGGACACACGTCGTCCAGTACAGTACATTGTTTCAGTAAACATTATCGTAATTAAAAAAAAGTGGAAAAAGAGTCAGTTTTCAATGTTAAAAATGAAAAAAAAATGCTGTATTGTATTTTACTCAAGGACACTACACACGTCGACCACCGGAATGGAATCGATCCGCTAGGCCATGCATGTCAATGTCAGTACACTGTTTCAGTAAATATTATCGTCAAAAAAAAAACGTGGAAAAAGAGTAATTTTTAAATGTTAAAAATGAAAAAAAAAAGACTCGTTAAAATACTTCATTTTATCATTAAGGTTTTTTGCAAGCTAGACGGCGGAACGTAATATTTACGGCAAGTTTTTTGCCTATGTTAGAATATCATAATTCAGCTATAGGTGACGAAGATTGAAATAAGGCACTCTGATAAGAGCAAAGCTTGAACTTTTCAAACTATTATGCCACATCAAAAGAGTAGAAAGTTCTTTACACCTATGTAAAATGTCTCGATATATTCAAGGTTTCATATCATACGACTTGTTTTCAAATGTTTCTCAATCATTACAGAATGTAGCTCACAATTCTCATCTGTTTAACTCGTCATCTCCATCAAGCCGTGCTTTTGTCAATAAAGGAAATACACAGATTAAACATTAGTTATGCGCTATGTTCACTTTTACTGAGCCGATAAAAACGTGTTTGTTTTAGTAACGATAACTGGATGTTGACAACAGTTGCTAATATGAAAATATGTAATAAATATAAACCACATAATGGACAATTTTCAGGTAATTACTATTTACTACAAGAAATATTATAAACACGATATCTGTATTCAAGATGACAAGAGCTATCAATAAAGGTGGTAGACCTCAGGTGTTAGATACATTATGTCCTGTCTGTCTATTACCATACCATTTACTGGGTGGCAAACAATTCAAATCGACCCACCCCTTCCCATGCTAATAAGCATAAAAAAGTATTTCCGGGGGCGCTCTTTAAATTTGGTTTGCCCATAAAATCGTAACCGAACAACTTTTTTCAAATGTTATTTCAGGAATACATTTGTACTTGTACTGCAAATATGAGCCAAATTTTATTGACAAATTCCATTGGCAGGTGAGTTTTCAAATTTTGGCGGGAAAATTATGACGCGACACGGCAAAATTTGTTTTGGCCATTTTTTTTTCTTTGTTTTAGTTTTTTTGAAGTACTTTATCTGTGACCAGAGTTTATACGAAAGATGCCATCGCGAAAGCGATTTTTCGTTGTTGGGTCCATATGGACCCACCCCTTGACCACTAACGGGCATGTTTAGGGTGGTGACCACTTAAGTGTTAAATACGGGTATATTAGAATCACTGTTTTAAATAATAATAAAAATAATCAGAGAAAGATGTTAAATAAAAAGTTGTTAAATACA